>CALNXI010000622.1:104259-144256 GCA_942486025.1 Porites evermanni | reverse complement strand
AAAAAAGGCCACCTAGAATTTTCGGGAGCCTTTTCCTGGCTGAAATTTTCGAAAAGGTAAGTTTTGATCCCTATAATTTTCGGATCACTAGACTTTCAGCTAGGAAATCCGAACAGATGAAAAGTTTTTAGGGGATAAAAATATGCCTATATCTACCGTTTAAATACTAAAATAAGTTCAACAATGCTATGTTAAGTGGTTTTGAACTATATCCTCTTGGGTGCCCCTTTGTCAGTTGGAGCATTTAAAATAATTAAATAGTTGAGCTATTTTTACCAAGATGTTTGATTCGCGACAGAACTCCTTTAATTGAAACGTGGTGACCAGTCATTCTGTTTTCAACTGCTGTTACTCTATCAGAATCGGTCTGATAAAAAACTCAAAGCGCATATACAGAATAATACAGTACGAAAAGCGGTTAAAACTTTTCCGGAAGTTGCAACTCTATAGCTAGGGTAGCCCTCTTATAAGATAACAGTGCTGCAACAGTTTACCGCCACTCGTGAAAATCAGGAGCTGATAGCTTAGGAAGTAGTCTAAGACTAAAAATTTTGTCATTAGAAGAATAACTAGTGAAAGTATTTGATTTGTGGATTTCTTCAAACCCTTACTAATCTCTGATATGATTCCCTGGATCTGCACCACTTCTGGTAGGGTTTAAACAAGATCTTGATTTCGGTTGTTACAAACTGTGCCGAGGTTTTATTATGATGATACTAACTTGCTTATTTAATTTTAGTTCCTGGGTCAGGAGACGTTATTCCTGGTCATGAACTTACAGCTCAAACGCTGAAAGAGTTTCTCCACGTAGTCGCCATTTTCATTGACAACGAAAGTGGCTTTACATGGGAGGAACCTACTACCTATTTCCATTCTGGCAGTGGGGAAGGAGAATTGCCTTATTATCTTCATGACGGTAAAAGTGAATTTTGCAAATGTGCGTTGGTATAGCAGTAATCACGCTTGAACTTTGGTATTGGTTGTTGTAATACACTACGTTGCATAATATGCGGAAAATGATCATTTCTCCTCTTTAGGCACACATGAAGCGTTTTTCTGATAAAATTCTTGCTCAAATATTCCTGCATCTTTTTCACGTCAAATCAATGCTTGTTTTGCTACATTTCTCAAGAGATACTCCCGTTTATCAGAACTGAATAGTCCCTCTAAAAGAACTGAGATTTTATGTCATATCTAGTAAGGAAATCAAAGCGCAGACCAAAAAATTAACGCGGTTAAGAGCGCAATTTTCTATTTATTTACTTATGTACTATTTATTTAATTTTCGTAGAGGTTTCTTATTATTACTACTATTCGTAATTACTGTAGCATTCTTTGTTAGCAACTTGACATAAAGTTACAAAGTTGTAAGTCCTTGAACTGACGATGGATACTTAATTATCCGGAACATGTTTCTAAACTCACACGTTATGTCGTGCTTTTGAAATGTTTAAGAGTCACTGACTGGAAATATGGAGAATGGCTGGCCAGGTTCGGAAAATCGAAAACCCTGAAACTTTGCCTAAAGAACACTCTTAGGGAACTACTGTCGAAAATATTATTCCGATTTTCTAAGAATTTTAAGTCTTCGAGAAATTCGCAAAAAAAAGAAAATACTGCTTTTTGCTTCATTAGATGCATAAAATATCTGGGAATTGACAAAGTTCTCGGTATTCGCATTGAATCATTTTACAAAACTAGAACACAGGATAAACTTAGCATGAGAGCTTCACCTTTCTCCTATCTAACAATAGGAAGTTTTCAATTTTTCAAGCATTTTTAAGGGTTCCGTCAACTGTCGAAGAATTTTCAAGCGCCTATAAAAAAGGAAAAACTTGCGTAGTTTTACGGGCTTTAAACGCATCTTGGTATGTCCGATATGGAGGCAAAACAGGTACTGTGCAAAAGTGTGTCGTTTCTAGTATAATAATATGAAAAAAATCTTCTGGGCAATCGAGGTTCACACAGGTAAAATGCAAAAGTTCGCGACAGTCTCTTCTAAAATTTACATAATGCGGTGGTTTCTTGGTGTTGCGGATCACCAAATGACGTCACCTTTAGACCGTTGTGTGTTTCTCACTATCATAAGGTTCAAGTTTTTATTCAACCTTTACAAATCCTCTTTTCGGCAAACGGATGCAAAATTTTGTCGGTTGGTCAGTACCGACAAATTCACTGACAAATTTTGACTTAATTCAGCGAGAGTTCAACTTACATGAACCGACAAACCGACAACTGACAAATTTTGTCGGTTTGTCAGTACCGACAAATTCACTGACAAATTTTGACTTAATTAAGCGAGAGTTTAACTGACATGAACCGACATGAACGGTCAAAGGGCCAGTAAAGTAAAAACGGAAGTACACGCATGATGTTGCCGGCACGATACGTGTTTAATAATCTCATCTTTACACAGTATCATTATATGTCCATGCCTTTCACATAATTTTTGGGACCAAAAGCAATGTGAAACCACCATGATAAGGCCTAGGAGCACAATCGACAAAACTCAATACATTTCAAGTGTAAATCTCTGATCATCTTTATAGCCTTATAGTCTAATCGTAGATCTAATAATCTCATGTTGTGTTTCCTTTTAAATAAATGCGCATACCTAAATTTCAACTGAAACCATTCAATTACAGTGAGAATGGCAAGTATATGACATTCCTGTTGTCAAATCAAGTATCACTATAGAGCCTCTGTATGGGCACTTGTCGACGTCTATTTTGTTTCTCGTTGTTTTTTCATCCATCGGTTTTGCAGGCGAAATAGTGGCCTTTAATGGAATTAATTATTTTGCACTGTAAAGCTATAGCTAATAGCGAGCTCAGAGCATCACAACGACGACGAAAAGTGGAAAATAACCAAAACAAAATTTTTGCAAGTGCATCACGCCGGACTAACGTTTTCAAACTTTATTGAAAAGGTAGCGATCGTCGCTTTAATCTCTAACATGGTTGCCTTACCAATCTTTGAGGTATCGTCACCACTTCGGTTTCTTTGTCGGAAATACCCATTCAGAGGCTTCTTTAATAACATAACGGTAAAGTAAATAAACGCAACTTGGTTGAAATATCATAAACTTCCTACCTGAGTAAATTTTAAAACTAGATTCTTATAAATATTTACCGTCTAATACAGTAAACAAAAATCACTGGTTGCGCTTTTCCGAATAGCACTGTGTTTTAATACAATTCATCTTAAGAGCATGGAAAGTACAAATGTAAAAATGAGCATGCTTATAGGGAGAATTGGTTGTTCAGCATTCGCAAAACTTTAGATACGGCAGGAAAAGGGTTCATACATTGTACCAATCTGATTTGTTTGTATACGCCGGCAGAGTAAGACCTCGTATACGCCTTGCGATATATTACAAATGTGATATCTTTGTAAACGTCTCGAATAATAGTGGTAGGGTAGGTTGCGAAACTTCTAAATATAATCACTCATTGTTTTGTCTTCTTTTACTCTACCTCCAGAATCTGAACCTCGGGGACTTTCAACAAGGACAACAAGTTCCTTTTTTGAAAAGGCCCCTAGATACTCAGCTTTCGGTGTATTCTATAACATGATCCGCTCTAAGTGAAATAACAGAGGATCAGACTGTCTGTTCTATACCGGTGTCACCAGCTTCCTTTACAGCTAGAGGAGTGTTTTTCTTGCGTGAAGCCCTAATAATGTGAGTTTAAAGATAATACTTAAAAGGAAGCATTACTCACTTAAATTGTTAGTGGTTCACTCAAGAAGTGATCTGAAGAGCGCAGCCTCCTTGCGGTGATGGGTATATTTTGCGCTCACTTCCTTCTCACTCTTTTCAGACACAATTAGCCCTTTTAAATTCGTAGTTTTTCTAGTGACGTCCACCAAGGCATTGTACATTTCATGCAAGTCACTGGTGGTAAAGGTATCCTTCGCCTGCTCAAAATGCTTCAATGTATGAACGAACAAAAAGTGTTCCAATTTCGTCCACCCACTGACCTTTAGTCCCTCTCCTCTCTCTTTCAAAAAACATAGCGATGAATGCTTGCTGCTCTGAGATGCATGTTTTGCTCTTTTCCTTGGTCGCTTGATGTCCTCCGATTTCCCTTTAGTCTTTGTCCGTATATATTGCCACAGTTTTTACATTGGCAGGAGGCAGAACAGCTCTCCTTTCTGTTAAAGCATTCGCAGCGACAAGAAAACTTGCCAGGGGGAATCTGACAACGTACTTTTGACAAATCTTTTCTATCCCTGCCTTGGCCACAGCGGCAACCGAAGTTTTGGACTTCATTGGAAAGAGGGGGTACTTTTTTACTCGCCTCTTTTTCTTCAGGTATCAGTGGTGTACTGATGGGATGCAGTTTGGCGATGTCGTAGTGTCCTGGCCCTTGTTGGGTGTATGCCAGAAATATGGGCTTAGCGTCAGGAACCTGCTCTCGCGGGCTGATGGCCACAAGGGGAAAATTGCGGATAGACGTAAACATAACGATCGGCAGTCGCAAGACATTAGCGAGTCCAAGGGGCATTGCATCTCCAAGTCCCCCGCCAAATACGCCAGGTTTTTCATAAGCAAGAATGTCTTGTTCGTTTTCGCACAAGTTTTTTAATCCGTAGTATTCTTCATTCTGTAGCCACTCGGAAACCATAAGTTTTCGTAATTTCGTCACCGCCTCCGAGGGAACAGTCGTGACAAGCAAACCAATACAGTTCAGATGGTTAGATAATGTAGTTACACTGTGAGATTCCAATAAACGTTGCACTTCAAGAAAAATTGCTGCTAGAAGACAGTCTCCATCACCTTCCACTGGACACCTTTTGAAACCATACGACTTTAAAACAGTCTTCAATCTACTTTCATGCTCATCTCCATGGTTCTCATCGTTGTATGGAGTTGTAAATGGAAAACCTTTCAATACATCATCCATAAAAGAAAGATCACGAAATCCAAACGAATTGGACTTTGTCAAACTTGAAATATCTTCTGCCAGATTAAACATGCAAACGCTTCTGTACAAAATATCTACTAAATTTTTGTCAAGGGTAATATCGTGCTCTTTAGTCTGATCATCCTCTTCTTCGTTTTGACTGGAACGATGCTCTTTTTTATCGTAAAGAAAATTCAAAAGATCTTCTGAGTTACTGGGCAGGGGTTGACACGTATTTTGCTCGTTCTCCTCGCTAATGACCCTTCTTTGATTGATCCCAATGCCAAACACTTCTGGAGTGTCCTCTTCAGAAAGGTATTTTCTGGTTAACTTTCTCTCTAAGGGAGAAATGGTAGGGGGTATGGATCCCTTTTTGGCTGGGGTGGTTGACTTCCGCTGATTCCAGGAGTAAAAGAACTGAGTTAAAATAGCCAAGTCAAGGATCACTCCAATTCTATTTTTCTTCAAGTCCTTGTTTAGGGATCTACACTGTAAAATGAAAAGAGCCAATTTGGCCCCAAAAATGGGGCCGAAATGGGTGAGTCCAGAACGGTACTGTTTTTGGGGCCAATTCAGCCCCACTGAGATGGGGCTGTTTTAGTACCAAAATTTGGGGCTAAATTGACCCTTGCATCGGGGCCAAATTAGACCAAGTAAAGGGTCAACATGAAAAACACTAGGGCCATTTTGGATTTTCCAGTAGCCAAAACAGCCCCCTCAAATTTTGGCCCTCTTAAAAACTACCCCTCCAAAAGTAGCCGATTCAGCCCCATATTGGGCCATTATGGTTTTTTTTAATTTGGGTGGGGGCCTACAGATTTTTTCCCTTAATTTATTAGGTATTGACAACTAAGGCTTATTTCAAACATTTATTCAGTTCTGAATAAGTTACTGTGATCTGTGTACATCATTACAACGCGTATTCCAACCTATTTATTTAACATTATCTTCGGTTAATCTCAACTTTTCTAGATTGAACATTTAGAATTAATGGAGAAATTAAATTAGCCAAGAGAGTCACTTGTCTTCGGTGCGATCAAAGTAACTACTTCTTAAAACAGTTTTCACAAAAGACAAAGTCAAAATCATAATCAGCATCATAGGAACACTTAAAACCTATAGTGAAAATCAAACATTGGAGTTGTAAAGGGTTTCATTAATTAAAGCTCACCAGAATTGGAGTCAATTAAGGTTTCTTTTATAACTCCCCTTTTGACAAAAAAAAAGAGATTGTCAGAGTTGGCCAAGTTCTCCTGCTAACAATTCCGACAATGTATATCAGATTGAAGTAAAAGAGTAGTAAGAGCAATAATGAACTAAGATGCTTTAGCTATATCAATTCTCACGCTTCCGATTATGACTCCGACTCAGTCCACCTTGCTAGTGCGAGCCTTTAATGACTTGACCTAATACTTTGGAAGGGTGGTTTTCACTTGTGACAAAGTCAGGGTCATAGTCAGAGTAGTAAGAGCACTCATCACCTAGTGAAAATCAAAAATCAGAGTTGCAAGGGAAGTCATAACTAGAAGCTTGATGGAATTGGAGTCATCACAACTTTCTATTCTTCAGATTCTGCTTATGATGTAGAAAACCAGATTAAGCAGGGGTGGAATCGTCGAAGGATAAACCACTTACTAGTCAAAATTCTTGTTCCCATGCTTTATAGTTTTCACTAGATCAAAAGTGTAGGAGTCATAATTGGAGTAATTATACCCTGTTCAGGGTTCTCAATAGATTTTTAAGTAGGAGGTGATCACTGATAAAGTAGGAGGCTCTTCAGCAAAGCCAGAGGTGTCAAAACAAAGCAAAGAAAAGCGACCTAAACACAAAGTAAGCGGCTATAAATCCCAAAGTAAGCGGCGATCAATCGCCGGGTGCCGCCTTCTATTGAGAACCCTGCCCTGTTAGTGTTTTATCTAGATCAACACTCTATGCTTTTGATTACAGTTCCGACTCTATCTTACTAGTAAACCAGCCCAGCCCTTAATGACTTGGCAAATGTTTTAAACTATATTTTACTCCACAGATATTATTTTTCAAAAATCTTGCCAAATCTTGGTCTATAAGGGTGAAAGAAAGCTCCCATGAAAAAAATTTTGACAATTTGGCTACACCTCGCGAGGTTGTCCTGAATTTACATTCAGCAAGAACTGAGGCATTTGCCAAGTCATTAAAAAAGGGAGGAAACATTGACAAGTATCTACCCTAGTCCACTTTCAAGCAATGCCTGATCTAGAAAAGTCAAGATGGCTTTGCATCGTGTACAAAACCTTTCATTCACAGTGCTGCGAAGAATTAACTGAAAACGACGAAGATGCTGTCAACAATGATGACTTGAAAAGTAAAATCTTGCTACACCCTGGGCCATTTGTAAAGCCAAGAAACGTTATCCGTAGGCTTACTCGCAGTGCGCGAACAGAGGCCATTGTGAACGAAATGCGTGCCCTCCAAGAACTTAATTACGGTACATTGCATTGCAGAGGAGCTGTCCACAAGGCCTTCTTGAAGGTTGTTCCGGGCAAATTGCCAGCAGGCGATTTACTAGTAGACAGAGAAGTTTATATTGCACAGTTTAGAAAAGAAGATAACATGCTTCAGAGAACTGAAGCTGCTATCTTTAGGGAAGCACACCCAGATCTGTAAATAACAATAGTTTTACACAAGAACTATCCGCGTACGATTAAGAAGCCTAAGCAAAACTTGTAATAAACTTGATTATCTACTGGCCAGCAGAGATTGGCCAGTCACAATTCTTCAATGTGAGTAACGTTGGAATAACGCGCGTGTTATACAGATATTAGACTTCTTCACAGTATTGCAGTCAAATTTCACTATTATAGACAAATCACGGACAATAACTGTTAACACATCTTTAAGAGATCGTTCAGTATTCCGAATTCTTAAAGTGTGGGTATCCATAGGGCTTCATTCTCAGAGTGCTATTTCACAGAAGACCTTGGAAGCGGAAACGGTTATGGCTATTTTACAACAACACTGAATACGTTTCATTTTTAATGTATTAGAAGAAAAAAGAAAGGCTTGAAACACGTTGTCCTTACATACTTTACCGGTATGTTAGCCTGCGTAGCATGGCGGTTTTGGTTGGGAGCGCAAAGTAATGAAGGAGGGCTAGGGCAGAGAAACCTGAAGGAAATTGGGGCGGCTTCAACGATCGTTCACGCGCGCTCCGCGCGCGGATTTCTCGTTTTCCTGGCTTCGCCGCTCGTGCGCCTCGCTAGACAAAACCGCCATACTACGCAGGCTACCGTTATATTGATACTGATATTTGATTTGACACCCGGTATGTGATATACTTGCCGTTGTACGCCGTACTTGACTGGTTAAAATTGAAATTTAGGCATGCACATTCATTTAGAATGAAACGCAAAATCAGATTATTTGATCTACAATTAGACTATAAAGCTATAAAGGTGATCAGAGATTTACACTTCAAATGAATTATATATTGTTGAGTTTTGTCGATTGTGTCACTAGGCCTTATCATGGTGGTTTCACATTGCTTTTGGTCCCAAAATTCATGTGAAAGGCGTGGACATGATACTGTATACAAATGAGATTATTAAACTCGTGTCGTGCCAGCAGCATCATGCGTGTACTTCCGTTTTTCCTTTACTGGCCCTTTGCCTTTGGTCGTTTTCCTTCCATATGAAAGTATGCATATTTTCACTCCCGTCCCCACTTTAAAAGCTTTCACTTTAACCTATAAATAAGCTGCTAAGTAACAACGTCATCAAATATATATCTTTCCATCGATGCCTCGTTCTCAGGATAATCTGAGCAATCCTAACAGAGTTACACTTACTAGGAAAATTAAGAAAAGTAACATTTTGGGAGAAAATCCACTGTCAATTTAGCTGTTTACCTGAACTAATTTTTGAAGATTAAAATTGCCCTTTTACTAAAAATTAGGCAACCTCAATTCAATGCAAAAGAAAGAAGATAAAGTGGGCAATGAAACAGTTTATAAAGAAGGAAGGCAAAGAAAATAATACAGAGAGCGAGACTGAGAAAGATCGAAATAGATCCTAAAAAAAGTTCCAATTTTGGTTTGAGCGCCGGGGCTTCTGCGAAAAAAAACGTTTATAATAATTTTTCTGTTTAATTACATCCCTTTTCTCGGAAATATGCCCTCTGTGTTGCAAACCTCATTGTTGGCCATTCTTATGATAGTCAAAAATCAGTTCAAGAAGGGAAATGGTGAAAACATCTTTTTTTCGTTTCTCGCTGGCCGTCACCAAAGCGTTAACTGATACATATGGGCTTAATTGTCAAGACTTGACATGCGGCCACATCACATCTCTTCTTCATTTCAGGAACTAAAAGTTGTTCGTTGTCGGTTTGACGGTTCATGTCAGTTGAACTCTCGCTGAATTAAGTCAAAATTGGTCAGTGAATTTGTCGGTACTGACAAACCGACAAAATTTGTCAGTTGTCGGTTTGTCGGTTCATGTCAGTTGAACTCTGTTGAATTAAGTCAAAATTTGTCAGTGAATTTGTCGGTACTGACAAACCGACAAAATTTGTCAGTTGTCGGTTTGTCGGTTCATGTCAGTTGAACACTTGCTTAATTAAGTCAAAATTTGTCAGTGAATTTGTCGGTACTGACAAACCGACAAAATTTGTCAGTTGTCGGTTTGTCGGTTCATGTCAGTTGAACCCTTGCTTAATTAAGTCAAAAGTTGTCAGTGAATTTGTCGGTACTGACAAACCGACAAAATTTTGCATCCGTTTGCCGAAAAGAGGATTTGTAAAGGTTGAATAAAAACTTGAACCTTATGATAGTGAGAAACACACAACGGTCTAAAGGTGACGTCATTTGGTGATCCGCATCACCAAGAAACCACCGAATTAGTGCATTTCAAACTAAAAAGTCTAATCTCGAGCGCGATTAACGCAAAGAAACTGACATAAAATGAGTTACAAAGGGAAATGGAGAAATGAAAAAATGGAGCGGTAAACCATTTGTCCAAAAAATCTCCTAAGTTGCCCAAATTTTTACGAAAGAGTCGAAAAGAAATGAGGGCCATATTGCAACAACATAGGCCGTCCTGGCATATGAAGGTGGCTCGATACAGTTTTTCAGGGTCAATACCAAGTCTGAGCATAAACTGCGTCGCCAAAAACAAACATTTGGAAAAATTGCAACCACAGTGGTATTAAGATGAAAATTTGGCATTATCAGGGCTGCAATGACATCGGAGTTGTCAGAGCAACGAAATTACTCCATTACCTATTAAACTTCAGCAATGATTCTCGGTAGGGGAACCTTACAAAATCGTTCACAGGAGCTTTTTTCTCCAATACGGTCGCCTCGATGTTCGTGAAGTT
Source organism: Porites evermanni (assembly GCA_942486025.1). Classification (NCBI taxonomy): domain Eukaryota; kingdom Metazoa; phylum Cnidaria; class Anthozoa; order Scleractinia; family Poritidae; genus Porites; species Porites evermanni. Next base: position 134,000 of record CALNXI010000622.1, on the reverse strand, counting down.
TAAGCAAAACGAGATATCGAGTTATCGAAATATTTTGCAATGAAGTTTTTATTATTAGAAATACGGTAAGAAAAGGAAAATCTTGATTTTTTGGCCGTTATCTGTAGAAAACGAAGCGCTTTTGTCCTGCAATTTCACCTCATAGTAGTTTTAATCTTTTTAAAAACATGTGTGAAAGATCGTGGAGATAGCTCTGCTTGATTGCTAGAATCGAAAGAAGGATTTGATTAGTATGTATCGAGACACTCTTGTTAACGGTTTTGTAAACATTTCGGTCTACTTCAACAAATCAGCGAATAATTTTAAACCGCTCGATAGATTTTTTAAAGAATTAAGATTCTTCTCGTAATTCAAACTGAGAATTAGTCAGCCACTTCTTCATTTTCATACCCATTGAAGCGTTTTCAGTCGAACTCGCGCGGAAACGCCTGCTATGCAGGCAATACCCATTGCTAAATGCTATCTGCCATACACTGTTCTTCGAGTGGAGATGATTCTAGAAAGTTATGCGAAAGTTTATTTTAATCAATTCTCGACTGGAATAGCCCTGATTCCTGCTAGTGCAGTGCAGTATAGTGTCCAACAAAAAAAAACTGCAAATATGTAAATTACTCATCACATGCTAAGCAACCACTGTAATGTAACTGGATTATTACGCCTACTTCAGGTTAATATTCAGGTCTTTTAAAATAATTAAATGAACATGGAGACGTCTTTAAAAACTGGCTTTGCCTCAATTTCCTCTCGCTGCCCAAAAAATCTGAGTTGCCCAAACTTTGGAGGGGCTGCAGCCCCCCTTGCCCCCCCGGACCGTACGCCTATGAAAATAGAGTGAGAGAAAATCAGCTCTAAAGATTTAGCGCGAGGTCCACGCTTGGCTGGTTAGCTCAGAAAAGGCTCATTTTAGAAGGGTTAAAAAGCACTTTCTGATTTTCTTTTTCTACCAAAATAAAATTTAGGACCCACTCATGCCAAAAATCCAAAAAAAGCAAAATCGACCAATGTACTAAAATTTCCATTTACCGCGACCAAGGCATGGGTCCCCAATGATTCAGTAAAAAAGTGATGGGGGATGGTCTATCTTTGAGCACGTAAGCAGTAGAAAGATGAAACTTTGCCAGATACATACATGTGTGGTTTCTGTTAATTAGGTAATTTTCAATTATGCAAATGTTGTCACGTGCCTCCACACGGCCAGAAAATAATAAAAAGTCTTTAAACAAAAATGGCAACACTTTTTGTTGTGAGTTATCAAACCGGACTGGTTTAGGAGAATGTGTAATGCAAGCATCTACAAAACTGTGCTTGGCCTTTTTTGAATTTTTTACTGTTTTAGAAAATAAACGGCTTTTTCAACTAGACCCAGTCCCCCAAAGCAATTGTATCCCATCTTAACGCCTTCGATTTGAAATATCTAAAAAAGGCCAAGCACAGAAGTGATATATTAAACGGCATTAACATTATGCAACCGGTAAAATAATTGAAGAAACACGAAAAAGTGTTGCCGTTTGAAGAACAAGTTTTTTCAGCCGATGGAGGTCACGTGACCTAATTTTCATAATTTTAAAGCACAAAATTGACACAAACTAAAAATGTGGTTAGCTGGCAAAGTTTTATGTCTCTTCATCTAAAGCTCTTAGATATAGACCACCCCCTCACTTTTGAAGAGAGCAAATTAAGGCAAATTGAGGCCCATGCCTTAATTTACCTATTTTGTTAAATAGACTTACAGAAGCTGTGAACAAATATCTTCCTTGGGGTTGTATTTTCTTTAAAGTTTAAAGTTTTCTGTAAGGGAACGGTCTGCTTGTCAAAAGAGACATTCTCACTCGTTTTTGCCTAAAGCGAACAGTTTTTTTTTTCCCCACAGGAGACGACCTTCCGTATTTAGCTTTCAGTACTAAAGGATCAGGCAAGCCCGAAGCCATTGGAGTCCTCGCCTACTACATTCGAAACATATGCATGAACAAAACACTTGCTGTGATGTGGGCTGATCCTTATACGGCGCATAATAATTGGAATATTCGTCTGTACGATGGAGAAAAAAAGGCCGACTCTAAAATGTTCAGTGATCTGCACGACCATGATCCCATCGTGTCATATGAAACTAAGCACATACCCCTCGGTTCTGGTCTAAAAGCTATCGGCAGAATTTATAAAACTGATCAAACTAAGTTGGAGATTCAGGTTCACACAGCTGACGTACGTAAGATCATGTAAACCAGCATGCTTGCATAACTAGTTCGCATAACCGGTTTTACGGATCGCCTAATAGGCCGTATTGTGTAGTAAGTTTAGTGAGAGGATGCTGTTTAGCACGATAATCGTTCACTATATAAATGATTTCTAGTTGATAATCTGTGGGTTAAGTATAGACAAGTGTGTTATTAGGTAGAAAATAAGAGTTATCGTTAATTGCTCTGTTCTTTAACAATTTTGAAGCTGAGGCTAACGTTACGTTTTTCACATTTTGAGCCTAAAACGTTGTTAACTGAGATGCTCCAAAGTTAGTTTGAAACAATTGTAGAGAAAAACGGCTCGATTAGCCCCAGTTTTCGATCATCGCGTTCTTTATGGTTTTGTTTTCAATAGTTCTAAATCAAAGACATTCAGACACAAACAGGGATGTCTTACAACGAACCACGGGTTAAGAAAACCACCGATTGTTTATGTTCAACAGGGGATTAATAGGACTGTATCGACCAAACTTTTATGTTTTATTTTAACCGTTTTCATATTGCTCCAATTAAATGGTAAAAAGACATGTCGTTTCCAGTGACTTTCAGCTTGAGGTGTCTGTTTCGAAATTTTGTTAGATGTAATTCTCATAAAAATCTTTTAGTCCAGTCAAATTGTGGTTTAGCATCAAAGTAATTGCAACAGATTTTTTTCAACGCCATTAAATTGTTGGATGGCTATTTAACAACATACTAAAATCCGCCAAAAACAGTTCAGTGAAAGATGTGAAAAATTGGCAATACAGATTTTCAACTTTCACCACAGGACACCCAATTTCAGGAAGATCACAAATTCAAACAAAAAGTCTGATAATTGTGTTCTTTTTTTTCAAGAATGTTCGATGAAACATCGCTAATGTTTTTTGGGTAGTTTTGTTTTAAAAAAACGCCAACAAAATGTGTGAGAAACACGTAGGTCAGTGTTTCGTCTTGAAGGCTTTGCACAGGCTATTAGCCACTCGTCTGTCTTCACATTCTGTTTTCCAAGCTTTAATTGTTTTTTCTATAACGGTATTTTAAAAGGAAATTATTAGTCGGTCTGTGTTAACATGGTTAAAATATAAGCCATTTTTTTTTTGGCGCAATATTAGAAATGCAGTAAGTATGAGCAGTTTTACATCAGGCTTGTATTTTTTATATCCTGCAGCATGTATGCAAATTCAGAGTAGCTGACTGATGGTGAACAATTTGATTTGATATTTTGTTCACCTTTAGTCAGCTACTTAATTTAAATCCATGCTGCAAGATACGTGCGACTAAATGTTTGCAACGGAGCTTTGTATTACTACAAATTGTTTATCCTATTCCCATTTTGCTAAAAAATCTTGGACAATATGTGTGATCGAAATCAGGGATTCTTTTTATTTCTCGCGACGTGAGCAACCTCCTTTATGATTACGACTCTATCTGTACTTTACAATGTTAGTGAATAAATATTCTGCTAAGGACTCCGTCTATTTGGTTTTAACTTGATCGTAACGCTCTGCGCTTTTCATTACACAGGGCCGAATCTGTATTAAGGGAAATCCAGAAAACCAAGCGCAGTATGATTGTTTTTTTTTTTAAATCTTCTTCTTGTAGCGAGTCTCAGATCTCAGTTTAGTTTAGTGTATCTCTGTCAGTTTGTATTTTCTGCGTCAGCCCTTCATTTCTCGGTAAGATGAATAAGTAGATTAATCGCTCTGTGGTCTAAAGGCGTTTATATTTCCTCCTTGCATTTCTTTTCTGAGAACAACCATGAGCCTTGACCAGTTTTTTCTCGTCCATTGGCAAATGAAGACCTCTTTTTCTTAACGATCATGAGATCCTATACGTCTGAAAATAATTGCAGTGGTCAATGAAGGTGCCAAAGTACTGGAAACATGTACAAAATTAATGGGCTTACCTGACTTAGCTTCTTATGGCTCACCTCTTTTTGCGGAACCTATTATTCTCTTCGGATGTGCGTTTTGTAACACTTCAACTTATTGCATGTTAACCTTATGACTGAGTTGCGTAAATTATGCTCTGCGCGGGGAATTTCCATTACTCCATAGACTCTTACAATATATTTTTACATACGCATTGTTTTGACTACCCAGAGTTTGTCTTTCCCTTAAAAAGCAGCTTCCCTATTATACTATTTCGTTTTCTTGAAACAAACGTTTGCTGGAACCAAAGTTCTTGCATTTCCCTGTTCCCTCTTATCAAATTCATAGGCATTGGAGCTTAACCTGCTCAAAAACTCTGCATTGTTGTGCATCGTAAAGGATTAGTTAAACTATCCTCCCCTCCACTCCATTCACTTTTAACAAGAAGAAAACGAAAAGCTTCAAAGTGAAACTGGCATATCGTAAAAGCCTGCAAAGCATTATCTTGCTAGATTTTTGAGAACGTACCGAACAAAAATTGCAGTCTACCCGAAGGCAAAATGAACCCGAAACCCTCCTAGAAAAGAACAAGGAAAGGGAAAATAGAGTGAGCGAAGAAGAGAAAGGAAGACAAGAAAACAAAAGCAATGACTGCACTGCTAGTTTTTTTTACTTCTGTTTGAGAGCCCTATTTTGGCTGTAACGTTATTTAAAAATCCAGCTCTGATATATATTTCTCTTATCCTTGTGCCTAACACAAATCTGATTTAAAAAGGATATATTTTAAAATCTAATGATTAAGTAAAGGCTTTCGTTTTTCAGATTTAAGGGCTTTCGACTAAATTTGTTGTAGTTTTACAGCCTAAAGGTCACCCTATTACTCTGTAAGCCTCCTGTTATTTTGGGGTTCCTTGAGCAAAGAATGGGCTTCCTGTGCAAAAGTCAAGTCGGGTTAAATATTTAACATTATTGAAAAAAAGAAACACGTCGTTTTTATTCCTAAAAGCTAGGTAGCGGTTATTCTTTCTTCTTTCACTTTTCCATAAAAGTAACAAACACATTTTGCGCATTTTTCGTTTGAACGTATAATTTCAACTAACGTCGGTTTCCCTGTGTTAAAAGCTCAAAATGTTTAACGCTTAATTTTGGGTGTGTTCCTTTCGGTGAATCCAAAAACGGATTTTAGATCTAAGAACGGATTTAGGGTTCCTTTCGGAAAATCCGAATCCGGATTTTTGATCTGGTGAATCCTTTTTGAAAAAGGATTCATTGGGTTTGAAATCCGAAGAATCCAAATCCAGATTAACGGATTAGTGATCTACGCTGTTCCATTCACTGTGGATCCGAAATTAGTCAGATGATCCAGCGGTATTTCCAGTTGAAGTATTCCCATAGAGGCCGTAGTGTTTCCTCGTTACAGCTGTCATTTGCCGCAAAACATCTGAAAACATTAGAAGATTGTTCCTGGTACATTAAAATATCCATATACTAACCATTTGTCTCTAAAGATTCCTTGAAATCAGAAATAAGTAAAAGTAACAAATGAACTGCTATCTAACTACAAACTCGCTTGTAGACGCGACAGGCACTCGATCGTGTTACATAAAAAAATCCGAGCTATGGGAATGGATCAAACTGGCCGACATTCTTTAGATAATTTTCAATTTTAATGCGCTTCTTTCTTTGTCTGTTTTATATGTTCCATCGTCCCTATTCGAACTGCCGACCACTAAATTCTGCACGGTATAATGGCATAATTTGTCAAACAGTAGAAAACACGTCATTTTTTGAGAGGCTGTCGTGCATATTGCACGCGTTGGCGAAAGGTTACCAAGGTTACAAATCCAATTTCGGATTTCATGTTCCTTTCGACCGCGAAATCTGGCAAATCTAGGATCAAAAATCCGTTTTTGGATTCGCCGAAAGGAACACACCCTTTGACATAGTCCACCGAACGGATTTTGGCAGATTTTTAGTATGTTGCTAGATAGGCCACCCTTACTTAAATGGCGTTGAAAACAATTCTGTTGCAATTAGTGTGATGTTGAGCCTTAAAAAAATGCCTAGATTGACTGTATTATCTTCGAAAAAAGAAGGTTTCATGGAGCAACAAAGCTAAGTTGTAAATGAACACTGCACAGCTATGGAACAGTTTAGAACATTCTAATGAAGTCCTTTTCCAGACAGAATTGACAGATTTTCCTCTCCTTTCATATACTTAAACTAGTGAAATGCGTACGCTATATATCTGAAGCCTGAAAAAGGTACCACTTTCGGGCTGAGCCTCCCCGTATAGGACAGAGTTCCCCGGCCGGGCAGGGGGTGGGGGGTGGGGGGTGAGGAATATCACAACCGCAAGTATAAACGTAAGATGAGGAAGCTTGTGCTTCTGCTTGAGTACAGACCTTTTCGTGGGAAATAAAATACAGAATATATTTAAGGACTTAAAAAGGGTGAAATTCCTCACTGCAAGTCAGTGCAAATAACATTACCTGGCGCTGTTTTCTGCGGGGTACAAGTATTAGTGATTGGTGGGTTTAAATCTACCAGCCTCGTACCAAGGGCTAAAGGAAAAAGCGCGAACGAGATTGGAGTTTCAATCAATATAACGGGACGTGTGCGTCGTGTTCGTGCATTGGTTCAGTTTAAAGAATTGGCTCAAAACAAATGTCCTTTCCTTCAGTTGTCAGGGGGGTGAGAGGGGTGTAATGGGGAATGGTTGTGGGCTCTGTTGCCCGGGGGGTACTCCCCGATAAAGGTGAATTTAAATGTTTGGATTGGTACCGCTTAGGGTGCTAAAACCTAAAATGACTGCGGATACGCTTTAATAGGATAAATATTTCTGACAGTACTTTCAAAAAGTCTTTGAGAAGAAAGTGTTCGAAAGTTATCTTTATTACTATTAAAATTTGCAGTGCCAGTTATAATTTGTTGTTGTCGAATTGGTACCTCTTAGGGGTGGAAATGAATTTGGGACACGCCCATAAATAAGATTCTGGTACTTTTTAGGGGTGTTCTCGAAATTTTCCGACAGGCATCATCGTCACTTTCTTTTATAGGGGAGTACCCCCCGGGTTCCGTTGATCTTTGGTTTTTGAGGTAATGCGCATGATCAGGAAACAAATCCGTGATAAAAAGTGATTGAGGCAAAAATAAAATCATATTTGAAGCAAAGATAAAGTCGAACTATTAAAGTAATTGTTTTTTTTTTCACCCTCATATCTTTTATTAATTATTAAAAATTGATAAATTTGATTAATTGATTAAAGAATATCTGAGAATCAAAAGTTCTAAAAAGCTTGTTAATCGGGTACCAGATATTTTACTTAAAAGGTATTTTAAAAATCATCATAGCCCAAGGGGTGAATTGTCATGCGCAATATTTACACAGGGCGCAGAGCAGTTATTTGTGACCTTGATCGCAGGCGATAGCACGAGTTGCTTTTGTTTACTGTAGAATCGAATATGAATTTGACCGATCAAACCCCCATGCGATCGTCTTACGTTACAAACCTGGTAAAATATTACTCATTGCTCGAAGGGAACTAACGACGCCCGAAGGGCGACGCATTCGGAAAGCGAAGCTTTCCGAACGAGGATTTTAATCCCAGGTTTTATAGCATGACGGTTTGATCAATTCACATTCGATTCTACAAAAAAACAGTAAACAAAGGCGGCTCGTACTATGGGCTGTAAAATGTACGTGCAATTAAAGGGTCACAATTAACTCCTCTGCTACTAGCCTGCTGGCAAGCTCTCCTACTTAGGCGTGAAAAACGAGTCTCGCGAGAACGCGCGAGCGAGCGGCGAAGACGCGAGGCTCGCTTCGTTTGCCCAAATAGGAGAGCTTGCCCGCAGGCTACTCCTCTGCGCCCTGTGAAAATTTATTGCAGAGCCTACTCAGGAATTCTGGTGGCCAATTCGTGTGTTTTATTTGACGTATACAGTGACCACGCGTGTCCGTTACGTGTATTACCCATAATGCGTTGTATTTCTTTCAGACAATCGTGGTCTTTGCGATATTTTCTGGCAAGGAGCAATGTTTGTTCGGAATTCTTGGCTGTTTTAAGCCTAAAACGTTTTCTTAATGTTTCATCATTGCCGTGTAATCGTTTGATAGAGCAAAAGGAATCAGGAAATGTCTTTAACTGGGGCAAATACCACTCCATTAGGCCGTCTTCACCCCATATTAGCGGCGAAGCAACAAGGCTCTTCCAGTCCTGGCGCGAAAAGAGAGGCCGGTAATTTTGATTCAGGAGGTTAGTTTTGCTTAAGAGACTACCATGAATTGTTACAAATTTAATTTTATGTGTGCTGCGGTTATAATAGTAGTGTTTAATGAAAATCTGGCATTAGTAAAACGTCTGCCAACTTGATTACCACGTTCCGGAAAAGACTAGACTTCATGATCATCTTCGAATTCCACTTATTGAATCCGAAAGATCGCAAGTAAATGTCACCTAATCATCGATAACTCTTTACATTTGAACGTTATTTAGGAGTTCATCATCAGCTTGGATGTCAAGTTGATTAACTTTTTAATGTTTATGTCGAGAGATTACGCACATGTATTATTACTACAACTCGTTATTGAATGCCAAATAACAATAGTTTACAAATCAGGAGCAACTTCAGAATATGCTGTCATTCATTCAGTTGCTTCACTCAGATTTGATGTTTTGAATTAAACTGGTATACAAGACTTCAGCCGTGTGGTTGTAAATATGAAATTATCAACAAAGTGAAATGTTCTGCTAACAATAGTGCATGGTCCATGTTCCATGAATTCAGCATATTGTTAAATGACTTCGGAGAGATGTGAATGCTGGGACCAGGCAAATAATTCTTAAATTACCATAATAGATGAGGAGTAAAGATGCTTAATGCCACACTCACTGAGATAGTTCACAAACTATAGTCACATCCTCATCTTTTTTAACCTCCTAGAGAAAAGTAGATTATGTGGAATTCAGATTGCCGGGAGCTTCAAAATATTTAGGGTAAAAATACACTACTGTTTCAATGGGGTAAATCAGTTTGAAAAATTGGGGATTTGGGAAATCGGCTAATCTGATGTAATAATTTATAAAAATACATCATCATGGACTTCAAAAAACCATAACACACAGAGCAGATAACCCTGGAATAGGACAAAGAACGATAAAATAAATGTCGTAACAAATCTCAGTAGCCCTTATGCATGTTTATGTCAGACGAGCACATTTCACCTCCAAGCTTTGTTTTGAAATTGTAAAGTTATGAAGTTTTGCATAAATGAATTCCCAAGGCATTACGGTTGAAAAGAATACCCACGCACAAAGAGTGCAAATGCAAAGAGTTTTGCTTACAAATGAGGGATGGTGGTGAAATTGGCTTATCTGACGTAATCACATATAAGGAACATTGGTGCAGAGCAATTATGTGGAGAGGTCTGGATGTGTCTTTGGCAATAGGGATATTAAGATTTGATAAGGAGTATGAGATTAAGTGCAAGTTCAAGTTCTCGAACCCACTTTATGTGCTTTAGAAAATCTAGCCTGCGAACGGCAGATGTTTCTCCTCGCTCGTCGCTGCTGAGGGACGTTTCGCAAGGAGGAACGTCTACGACTCAGCGACAGAAATTCCATACTGATGACGTAAATCAATGTTTACATAATAATCCGGTAGTCATGGGGTTTCAAATGCAAATTTGTTTAATTTTACATTTCTCCTTGTCGATTTTGGTAAAGTGATCACCTGCGAATGAGCTCCAGCAAAACTCAAATGCTTCTTCAAGAGAAGACTATATTCCACAAATATTGGCTGTTTCGTTAGAGATTCATCGCGGTTACATTTGATCTTTGTGGCCTTTTGTCTTTTGTCTGTCATTCGTAAACAATGGCTAAAACAATGAAATTATTCCGTCGACCAATTAGCGCTTCTGACTGGATTCCGGACAGATTTTGCATCATCAGTATGGAATTTCTGTCGATGAGCCGCAGACGTTCCTCCTGGCTAAACGTCCCTCTGCGGCGATGAGCGAGGAGAAACGTCTGCCGCTCGCAGGCTATAGAAAATCGAGTCTCACAACAATCTTACCCCTTATGTCTCTTTATGCACTGTTTAGCAACAGCAAAGGCAGAGCTTTCTGAGGTCACAACTGTGACGAGCGCCAAGTGTAAATGGCTCTTTGTTATGACGATTAGTATTACATAATGTGGCAATGACATGTAAATATTTAAGTACTGTAGGCTATATGTAAGGATTCTTGATTTATTAAAGTGAGCATATTTCCCTCATACCAGTCTCCCACAAGTGTTTCAATAACTCCCTTGAAAGTCCAAAGTTGTACTTGTACACAACCTTATAAGTCAGAATAGAGAGGTTGCTAATGTCAACTGACCACAAGGAATTAAAGTAAAATTTATTATAAAAAAATGTTAACTTTGTAAATTTCAAATCCAGTGGAGCTGTTATGTAGCAAATAAGGACACCAATCATAAATGTATGTATGTTTAGTATTTTGTTTTTAATGTAGCTGTGTTTGATGTCCATATATTTTTATCGGCGTTCAGTTATAACTCCACTTACTCCACTTTATCGGCGTTCAGTTATAACTCCACCTACATGTATATGTTGTTAATATTACTTCAACATTAGGTGGGTCGTAATGTGAATTTTTGTTGCTTATACACTTTGATCACTATTACCTTACATTAATTTGTAAAAGTATTTGGTGTTTAAAATGATAGCAGTAGGTCTGTAAATCATTACAAAACTTTAAAAGTTTTTTGTAAAGACTTACAGCTCTGTTGTACTCATGATGTCTTCAGATGGTACCCAGCGGATTGAAAACTAATAGAAACTTTTAACCAAGCATTAAGCAGTATTTAGATAGTATTTAGAAGTATTTGGTATTTAGCTATTATCTGTACAAGAAGAGCTGCAACGATACATAAATTCCGTTATACACTACAGGTCGTGGTACAAAGGCCATCATATCATACAGTGAAACCTGTATTAAGCGGACACCCTCTATTAAGCGGACAGTAGCCAAAGTCCCAAAATTTGTGTCCCTTATTTACTTTAAATGATACCTTTATTAAGCGGACGCAGACACCTAAAAAGTACCTGAAATGGTCATTTCTATTGTTGCCAACCTGTAGTAAACGGACACTTGTAATGAAATTCCACCACCCAACATGCCAGACACCGGAAATGTGAAAGATTGCCTCGAATTGCCACCTACAAATTTTTCGATTTTTGCATTTAAAAACTTGACTTGACGAACTTATTTGATTAGATTCACCCTACACTGTATTGTTTTCTAATTTGTTTTGTTTGTAGAAAGCTTTTTTCACTCATCTGATTTCTTCAAATTTGAGTTGCAATCGTTGTTTATGGTACTATGATCAATTGGTTCACTTTGATAAAGAAATTAATGTAAACGTATATCGTCACAGTCCCTGGGAGCATTCTAAATGTTTCCACTGTTCATTTGAATAGCATTTGACACCTCATATGACGTTATCTATCGAAACCTGTGTTAGGCAGACACCCTGTATTAAGCGGACACTACAGCATTCCCCAAGGGTGTCCGCTTAATGCAGGTTTCACTGTATTAGGATACATAACTGTAATCGTCCTTCATACATTGTGAATATCTTATTGTCCACTCCACTCGGCTTTTCATGGTTATTACGGGTGACAGGAGGAGCAGGCAATCCTAATCGCCATGCATGCGTTGTATGTATGTAGCCAGCATTTGTCTGGACTTCCACTAAGAATGAATGGAATTGACAGAACGCAATTTGATCACTCACGTGTGGACCTCTTGTAATCTGATCATGGGTGGTTTGACTATCTGTCAAGTGAAACTTACGAAAAGCACAGCGATGGAGCAAAAGCATTTTGATTTTCGATTGTTGTCGCCAGCACTCCCTAACCTTTGGTTATTACTAGTTAACATTTCTGGTTGGGATAATTTCACCAGATTGCTTGTGGCACATTTTACTTATGATACTTATTAAAAGTAGTGAGAGGTGAGGTGTTTTCTTTTTTCTTTTCCGTTTAAGGATCAGAACGGAAGAAAAAGAAGAAAAGTCGATGGGGTACAGAGGAGAAGAGGACATTTATACCTGGTATGCCTACCACCATGCCACCAAACCTTTCTCCAGAACAACAGCAAGCTTACATAGGTAAGGAAGTCAAGCTGAAAGCTCCAAGCTTTATTTTATTGTTTCTGAGTTGCCTTTTTAGTGCATGAATGGCAATCAAATCATGAAAATAAGTTAGCAAACCAGGATGTAAAGAGAGTCAGTGTTACAGCTTGCCTTTTGGGCATTGCACATTTTGAGCAATATTCCTGGTGTTCACATTCCTCATAGTTTGACAGTATTTTTATGAGAGACAATCTGTATTCCTCATAAAACAGGGGTAAAACTCTTTCACTTTAGTTTTACATGTACTTTCCCCAGCAATAATTTACTGTTAAGGGCAAGTGTGTGTTTTCAATTTAGTGTATTTAAAATGTTTCTCAGCTCAACTGAAGATTGAAGAAATCAGTAGAATGCTGCGGACAGGAGAATTAGGAATACCAGACAATCCAGATGAAAGGTTTGTGAACCTTTTGTCTTTCTTAACTGCTAAGTAATGAAACTATTTGGAATGTTTTGACAAAGAGATTCCATTTTAACCCTTTAAATCTGGAGAGTGATTAACATGAAATTCTCCCAACAATATCAACACTTAATCAAGAGAAAAGGGTATGAGAATTTACAAAGTGATCATCTGAAGGAAAATGCTTTGATCTTCTATCAAATTCCCTCAGCGAACTCCTTAAAGAAATGTGTGGAGGTCACCTCAGAGAATTTGTATGTGGATATTTGAGCTAAAGGGTTAAGTGTTATGCACCAAACAATATAAAGCCAGTAGGGTTGGCAGGGCATGGGGTGGGGAATTGACACTCAAAAATTTGCTATCAAATTTCCTGCTACAGGCAAATCATTCCAGTCAAATGTACAACAATTTCCCCCACTTCAGGCTTGTAAATTACTGTGAAATATCCCAAGGTTGGACACCAGAAGGATGGAAGAAAAGTATCCCAAAATGGAACACCACAATCCTTGTTTCTTAATGTTGCTACATGACTTAAGATGTGGAAGGGTATTGCAATGTAATATTGGCTTGCAAGTTAGCAAGATAGTTGCATAACATATAGTTTTTTTTCCTTTGCAAATCAGATCTCCTTCTCCAGAACCAATTTACAATTCAGAGGGTAAAAGATTGAACACTCGTGAGTTCAGAGTCCGAAAGAAATTGGAGGAAGAGCGACACGTCCTTATACAAGAGGCTTTGAGTTTAAATGAAGATTACAAACCTCCTTCTGATTACAAGTAAGTCAGCATGTTAGTGTTGAGTAACCCACAAGCCCTAAGGTTTCAAATCCCATGGAAAGCAATTTCTCGGTTCTGTGCCCAGAGATCATGGGAAACCATCTGTAACAATTTTTTGATTCCGTGAAAATTCATGGGAACCTCTATCCTAGATGTTTTCAATTTTTCAAAGTCTTATTTTTTTCTTGGCACAAGAAGCCATAAACAAGTAACATGCGATGCACTTTGGGAACCATTCAAGATGGCGGATAATAGAAAACTTAGAGATGCCAAACAACATTTTACTTTCATGTTTTAACAGAGTCATAACTAAAGAATATTGCTCTGGTACATGATGTTAATAATCTGAATGGAAAAATTGTGATTTTTTGTAAATTGATCCCTAAGGCTGAAAATGTCCCTGTGAAACTATTTTTCAGTTCCGTTATTTTAAGACCACGGTAATGACACAGTACTGGAAACGATCATTATTGTGAAATCACAGGGCTTGATCCAGTATGTTTGGTCATGATAAAAGTAGCCTGCCTGGCAGATGTTCCAAGGGGAAGGGAGAAAAGGGAAATTAAGGCTTCCTCCACGCTTCTTGCATGCCCAAAACTCCCTTCTCCTTCCTTTCAAACACCTGCCTCACAGGCTAGCATTAAAGAAACCATCAACATCTTAACACCTACAATCAGGGACAAAATCTGTTGAGATACTTTGTCCTAAGAGGCTTTTGATGTTTTACTGACTATAAAAGGGGAAAATAAAGCTTTTCCTCCCCCATCCCCTCCATGCAATGTTGTGCCACTGTTCGAGGTACCTATAGAAAGCAAAAAACACCCCAACTTTGAATGGAGGGGAGGAGGGGAAGTGTGGATTTTTTTATTCTCTGAAGTTACCCTATTTGAGTACGATGTCTCAACAATTTTTTCGCCGATTGTACTTTTGAATAGGTTTCTGGCAGTCACCTTACTTTAACAGAGTTGATAATATAAAATGTTCAAGTTTCAGTCCTTGACAGATGCAGTTGTACATTATTTGTTAACAAATAAGTCATTTTCACCAATTATTTGAGTGGAGGTATGGTAAACACTTTCACTTTTGATCTGTAAAGTTTGAATTGAAGCCTTGCCCTTTCCACTGCATTGTTTCCTCAGGAAAAAAGAAAGAAACTCTGCTTAATATTGTGTCTCTTCTTCTCTCAGGTGTATAAATAGGTACTGGTGACATACCGCCATTAGGGGTTACTCTGCAGTTGCAGAACTGTCACCAGAAAGATCCTTATAACTCAGATTTGCCTTTCATACTTCGATCAAGAGTGAAAATTCTTTACTTTTTTAAAAAAAATAAACTTTTTGCTTGTTCAGTTTCCTTGGTCAAAAGATATTCTTGAAAAGAGTTTGATCGCTTACATCCGACATTCTCTGACATTATTCAAATGCCTAGATCTAACTGAACAAGAACGCAGAGCTGAGATTATTGCAGGAACCACATTGTATTTTGTCATCCACACGCCTGCAAACTAGGAATCTGCAATAAATATTTCTAAGAAACCGCTGTAAATCGTGAATGATTGAGGGAATATCATTGTACATAACATTGTAAGAAAAATGGTATAGTTTCCCCCATATCCTAGGATTTCATTAAAAATTAAGACATGAACAAAATATTTTCCACTTCTTTTCTGTTTTATCAAAAAGTGAGGTAAAGTGTTAACTGCTAGACCTTTTATTTCATAATAGCAAAAGTGAAAACTAGTTGCAAATTTGCGACTCCTCTCAATGTTCCAGTGGCAAATGGAAAAAATTAATAGGTTGCACTTTCGAACCCTGTAAAATAGAGCCAAAAGAACTTCCTAGCTCCTCAATTCCCTACCTACTTAATGCATATACCCAGCAACTTGAAATCTTAGTTATAGCCCTGAGTTGAGTAACATCTGGTCCAGAGGGGAGTTGTATTAACCTTGGTATAATGTGCTTTGTACTACTGAGACTAGAATATGGTTCTCATTGCATGGTTTACTTATTGCCCGTAGGGTAGATGTTGGCCCACATTTGACCTTTAGTTTGATTTCTATGGAATATCTTCATGCAATTTGTAAAATGTTATTGAACAAAATTACAATATTATCATGTTCTCTTTTACAGGCCACCTCTTATTAAAATTCAGGATAAAGTGATGATTCCTCAGGATAATCACCCTGAAGTGAACTTTATTGGACTGCTGATTGGCCCACGGTGAGCTCTATTAACAATAAATTTTATTGTTGTTGTTTTTGTGGTAGGCATTTTCAGCCATACCTACATGTAGTTAAGAATCTCAGTGGAAAAATTGTGAATTTCTGAAAATTGATCCCTAAAGCTGAAAATATCACTGGGAAACTATTTTTCCATTCCGTTATTGTAAGACCACAGTAACAACACGTGCAGTACCGGAAACAATATTATTGTTATCATGAAATCCTAGGGCTTCTTTATGTATTCATTCTTTTATTGATATATTTTTTGTTGTTTTATTTATAGTGGCAATACATTAAAGAAAATGGAAAAAGAGGTACACTGTGATCTACATTGGCTTTATAATATAATATTAATTGTTGTAAATTAATGACGATTCAGTTGTGACTGATTAATTTTGTTTCTAGTTCTTATACAATATTTTGTTTTTTCCTTCTTTCAGAGTACTGCTAAAATCATGATCAGAGGGAAAGGATCTATAAAAGAGGGAAAAATACATAACGTATGGCTCTTAAGTACAGTTTTANTACACTGTGATCTACATTGG
Source organism: Porites evermanni (assembly GCA_942486025.1). NCBI lineage: Eukaryota > Metazoa > Cnidaria > Anthozoa > Scleractinia > Poritidae > Porites > Porites evermanni. The sequence goes on along the minus strand of CALNXI010000622.1, from coordinate 117,773 downwards.
CTTTATAATATAATATTAATTGTTGTAAATTAATGACGATTCAGTTGTGACTGATTAATTTTGTTTCTAGTTCTTATACAATATTTTGTTTTTTCCTTCTTTCAGAGTACTGCTAAAATCATGATCAGAGGGAAAGGATCTATAAAAGAGGGAAAAATACATAACGTATGGCTCTTAAGTACAGTTTTATCCTATTCACTTCCAGCTCCATCTTTAGAGTGTGTGGACAAAAATAAAACTATAGTTTGACTATAAGTTCAATCGAACCTCGACTAAACAGCCACCTCTCTACAAGGGCCATTTCTCTACAACGGCCACCCTTTTATAATGGCCACCTCGCCGTAACAGCCACCTCGCTGTAACAGCCACCTCTCCACAACAGCCGCTTCTCTACAACGGCCACCTCTCTAATATGGCCACCTCTTTACAACAGCCATTTTTTTTGCGGACAGTCCATACATTGACTCTTGCTTAAACCTCTTTACAATGGCCAGTTTCTTCTCTACCGAAGGTGGCCGCTGTGGAGAGGTTCAGCTGTAAAAAGTTTCTCAGTTTAAAACTAAACAGGTTTTGGATCCCTTACAGTACCCTGTAGACTTGTAACTCTTAGATTTGTATTGTGACTTAAAGTGGCTCTATCATAACAATTTGACTTTTTGGCCAAATCATTTCTGGAGCTTCAATTTCACCCAATATTTTCTTCAAGCTTACAAAAATACAGAGTGTGAACTTGCAGAGCACAAACGAACCATGCTTATTTTAAATCAATAATGTCCACAACAAGGGACAACTTGAAAAGATAAGTCTACTGTACTTGACAATGATTTTTTTACCACTTATTATGTTTTTTAACAGGGAGGAAAGGGTGGACAAATCAATTCTGGGGAAGATGAACCTCTGCATGCTCTGGTTACTGGGCCAACAAATGAATCAGTTCAGAAGGCTGTAGCTATGGTAGGTTTGCAACGTGCAAAGAAAGTAGTGTCCGATAGCCCGTGGCTAGTGGATTTTGCTATCGGGCTAGTGAATTCTGGTTTTAACTTGCCCGACGGGCAAGTGATCTTCTTTTAGGAACTCCAATAACAGAAGAACTGTGAGATCTCTTCTGCTTCAAAAAGCCTTTGGGGCTAGTTGAAATGACGCTTGGGCTAGTAAATGTTAGCTTCAGCTTGCCCGAATGGCAAGCTGTAAAAATGATGGTTTGTTTCACCTAATTTTAAAGAGAAGACTAACAAACCAAATCTGACCTTGCTTATATGTTCTATCACTGATATTATCTAAGATTTCATTCCTCTCTTTACCGTTGCCGATTATTTCAACATGACGGTGTCATCTCTTGCTACTTTGGACACTGTACACAAATGAACTTAATGTCTTTTAGTTAATTATTATTTGCCAGCTACTTTATTTTCCTACCTATGTACACTTATGTAGATATCTTATATAGTGTGAAATAAAGCATTGAATTGAATTGAATTGAATTGTGGTGACCTCCTTCTATTGTGGTTGTTTTATGTTTTGACTGTCAGGGATGTAGCTAAGGAGAAGCTAAGCAGGCTTCTTTTATTAGTCGAGCTGGCTTTTTCACTTAACTGCACCTTCAAAATTTCCCCATTTTTTTTGTTTTCCAGAGCAATATGAGCTGGTGGTAATTAAGGTCTTTTTGCTGGGTGAAATTAGCCGGGAGCTGGCCATAAGGGACATACTGATCTACAGTGGAAGTTCTTGTAAGCAGACACCCTAAGGAGGTGAAAAAGGTGTCCGTTACTGGAGCTGGCCGTTTATGAGAATGAAAAAATACAGAGTTTGTATGGGAGTTGAGTAAAACAGGGTTTTGTGAAGGCGGCCGAAAGAAGAGCTGTCAGCTTACGAGAGTGTCTGTTAGGCGAACTTCCACTGTATGCAGTTTTTTATTCATCTTTGATGTCAAACCTTTTATCATGTCAAAATATTTGGAACACTTTCACATTTCCATTTTCTTTGAATACAGTCTGTACCTATCCTTTTAAAATTATTGAAAAGAGGGTGTTTTTGGGAATGACTGGATTGTAGTTCAAATAGCTTCTTCTTTCTTACAGATTCGTGATATACTGCGGCAAGGTATTGAGGCCCCTGAAGGTCAGAATGACTTGAAAAGAATGCAACTTCGAGAATTAGCTGCACTGAATGGCACTCTTCGAGATGATGAAATTCTCAGGTAAAAAAAAAGTTCACTAGCTGTGTGTCTGTCTCAGATATTATAATCACTGTTCCAATGAATCTGTTCTTGAATGTTTCTAAAAAACTGTTACTCTAATACTTGCCCTAACCTTCTTTTTGTTATAGATGTCGGAACTGTGGATCAGTTGAACATCGTCATTGGGAGTGTCCTGAACAGAAAAATGTGACTAACAATGTTTTGTGCACAAAGTGCGGTGCTGCGGGCCATCTGGCTACAGACTGCATACAGACAGGGTGAGTCATACATGTAGTGTAATGGTAGGGATGTACACTTGTGGGAACTCATTGACATGTTATTTATACCCCCATTTTCTTTTAATAGAGTCTGATTTCTCTCCCACTTCCCCTTCTTTTCATTCCTATCTTTACAATGCCACTGTAGCCTGCAACACTAATGAAACTAAATTTTTTTGTTAAGTCCGTCTGCGAAACAGTGCTGAAATCCTCGTTCCTGCCCCCACCTGTCTTCCAGGATTTGATTATGCGCCATGAATGACCTGTTTGTCAAAAAAGCCATTGTCGATTTGCTAGTCAGTTTGAGTGGAAATTTGAAACGCATTTCTAGTAGTTTGTTGAGTCTGTTGGGGACCCAGAACATTGGCGCTGCCAGACGTTATACAGACGTTACTAACTAGGGATAGATAACGTCTGTGAAGCAGGCTATGTTGATGTTGTTGTTGTTGTTGGTTTTTTCTGTGGGCCAGAGGTCTGTCACCGAAATAATACAACATTTCATAGGGGGAAAGGGAGTATTTTAGCAAATTGTAGTGATTTTTAAAAGCCAGTGTTAAAATTCCCTTGGGAACAGCTTCACATATAATACAATGTATAATGCTCACTGTTTTAGCTTACATTTTTTTAGCTGTCATTTACATTAGAATTTCCTATCTTCCTATTTCTCCTTTTCTGAAAACAATTCTTACAAGTTAAATTAATGATTTATGTTTTACTTTTTCTTACAGCCTTCCTCCAATCCCTGATGTTCCTGTGGACAAAGCAAAAATGGACAGTGAGGTATTATAGAAATATTTAATGATTTTTGTTGAACACCATGTGGCAAGATTTACATGTCTCTTGGAGGTGTCTGTGTAAGGAGTTTAAGCAACCAAGATGGCAACGGCAGCAAGAATGTCACTTGGAAAGCAAGTTCGCCCTGTTCCAAAATTTATTAGTCATGTTCCATTTCATATAGTTTATTTAATGTCGAGGAATTCTTCTGGAGTTGATTATAAAGCACTGTATCTAAGTTCAGAAAAAGGAAAAGAAAATCGTTGTCTTCTGTCCACATTCTCCATAAAATGTGAAACCAGGAAGTTTCCCATCATAGTTGTGCAATGGCGGAAAAGAAATGTACAAAAAAGCATGATGCATGTGCAAAGTTGTTTTACTTATTTAAACCTATTGCTTTTTGCCGTTGTCGTTGTCGTCCCCATCATCATTGCTTAAGCTCCGTAATGATTCGTATGATGATGCACTTTGTAGGATATGCATTCCCTTCTTTTTTCCTTGTGACTTCGTAACAGCATCATAGCCTACTTTCTCTCTTTCACTTGTAATAATAAGTTTTGGACCATTACTCATCAAGTCCTTTAGTTGTCTCTTTTGCCTTTTGTTTCCTTTTTAGTCCTGTCGTATCCTGCAGCTTTCTTGTTGATGGTCTTAAAAACGTAAATTTTGCTTAAAAGCCACTTTGGTTGGGTGAATTCACCATGTGTTTGTGTATATGGCACTGGCTAGGTCATGACAGTGCCACAATATCCAAAATGATAATCAAAGAACAGTTAATGTCACTTGGAAAGCAAGTTCGCCCTGTTCCAAAATTTATTAGTCATGTTCCATTTCATATAGTTTATTTAATGTCGAGGAATTCTTCTGGAGTTGATTATATTTAGCACTGTATCTAAGTTCAGAAAAAGGAAAAGAAAATTGTTGTCTTCTGTCCACATTCTCCATAAAATGTGAAACTAGGAAGTTTCACATCATAGTTGTGCAAGGACGGAAAAGAAATGTACAAAAAAGCATGATGCATGTGCAAAGTTGTTTTACTTATTTAAACCTATTGCTTTTTGCCGTTGTCGTTGTCGTCCCCATCGTCATTGCTTAAGCTCCCTAATGATTCATATGATGATGCACTTTGTAGGATATGCATTCCCTTCTTTTTTGCTTCTGACTTCGTAACAGCATCATAGCCTACTTTCTCTCTTTCACTTGTAATAATAAGTTTTGGACCATTACTCATCAAGTCCTCTAGTTGTCTCTTTTGCCTTTTGTTCTCTTTTTAGTCCTGTCGTATCCTGCAGCTTTCTTTTATGGTCTTAAAAACGTAAATTTTGCTTAAAAGCCACTTTGGTTGGGTGAATTCACCATGTGTTTGTGTATATGGCACTGGCTAGGTCATGACAGTGCCACAATATCCAAAATGATAATCAAAGAACAGTGAGATAAAATAGTGAACCTATTCTGCATGGTATACAAAGATTGCTAATTTTCCTTGCTAATGAAAAGACCTTTTGTATTCCTTGCAGTACTTATCACTTATGGCAGAACTTGGGGAGGGCCCACCACCAGAACCAAAGATGAACCAAACAGTACCGCCACCCATGATGAGTAGTCAAGACCGACCCCCACCCCGACATCCTCCCAGTTCTCTCCCTCCTCCTCCCATTCAGGTTTGTAAATCATCAACTATTCTCTTTTCTATTTCATACATGGACTCAAAAGTTAAAATGTAGAGCTGTATACCAGTAAACCCCTTTTGAAAGTATGTACCGCTATTGAGATTTTATTTAGATGAGTTGTTACAGCACAGGATTTCATTACATTTCTTCATAAATAACACTAGGGGTGCGTTCCACTGGGATGGTCTGGATCAGAATCAGTGATCCAAGATCACTTGAACCATGTTGCATCAAATGATGAATCCACTCTGGACAAGGATTCATCAGTTCATTTGATGTGCCATGATCTGAGTGATCTTGGATCACATTCGCTGATCCTGATCTGGAAATAGGAAATGCACCCTAAGATTCAAAGAATTAAAGAAGACTAGAGAAAATATTGGGCTTACTTTCCTGCAGTGTCTGTTTTTGTGTCGTAATAACACACTATGCTCATTTTTATTTGGTTTCTAATTGTCTCACATAAAAAAATAATTATTTTACTTTCTTGTTGCATGACAGAACACAAATCATGATCGGCCGCCGCCACCTCCAGGTCCAGCACCATCCTCTGGTCCTCCCCCCTGGGCAGCCCCGCCTGGACCCAAGCCTCTGATGAGCACACCTGTACCCATCCCTGGGGGAGGGCCTCCTCCCCCACCACCTAATAACTCATCTGCACCACCATGGGCAAAACAAGGACTTCTGCCTCCTCCAGGGGGACCCATGATGGGTAAGATTTTGATTTGCGCAAATACGCGTTATTTATGTCTTTGCTATTTTCAAACTATTGCTGCAGACACATCCTCCCAAAGTACAAAGATTTGGTTTTATCAAGTGAATTGATAAGGCAGGTTGGCCACCCTAGGAAGATAGCGAAGCTGAGGGTTTGAGTGCTAGTCCTTGGCCAACAGAGTGATCTAGTGGTCCCAGACCATCAACACTGCATCAACAAAGCAATTCTGATGGGACCTGCTTATGGTTGTGAACTGAACTGATCAAAAATTTTGGTGATATTCTCCTGAAGCGAAAAACCTGCACAGTTATCTGTTGGAATTGTTGCAGGAAATTATTACAGCTGTTTTGGATAACACGCAACCTATAATGTCAAAAACATCCAGGGATTTTGGGTTTTTCTGCGATGTCAATCAAAATCTGAGGACATGGTGCTTTCTAGTGGACCTCTTAGGGAGCAGAAGTTTATTTCAAAGGGTTCAAAAGGTCATGGTTTGTGATTTGTGATTGGTTGATTTCGATCTTTTTTTGTGTGTTTGTTGCTTTTGAACTTCAGAGTATGTGTGTTTTTGAAAAGCGCAGTAAGTTTTCCCGCTCTCTGCCTTGTTAATAGGGGAGATTTGTGCTTTGATGTTCTGTTGTGTGATGTAAACTTTTCATCTTTTAGCTCTCGAGTTTTCTTGCCTTCTTACTGAAACATGGCAAGTTTAGATTCCCAAGGTGAAATTGTTCCCATATAAGAAACACAGAGTGAAAACGAATCGGTACATTTCTGCCAACATTTGATTTTGCAGCTTCTGCTTGTTATTTCACCTTTATTTGACTAACAAGGATTGGTTGCTATGGTAGCGGTTTGATTGACATGGAAGAAAAACCCAAAATCCTGAAAGATTTTTGACAACGCTAGTCGCATGTGATCCGAAACATCATTTAAAGCCAGACATCTTTATGCAAATTCCCACTCTGGTGTCTGTGTAGTAAAAGATGGGAAAAAAAAACTTTAAGACTACTCTTTACGAAAGGAGAGGTTGGTTATGTGATTTGTGATCTTTTCATCTGTTCATTTAAAGGTATGCCTCCTCATCATCAGCCTGGTGGTCCTCCACCCCCACCCCCTCCGGGTGGTCCTGGACCATACCCTCCCCAGGTGTCTGGAGGACATGGACCACCACCCCCACCCCCACCCCCACCGTCTTCAGCTGCTCCTCCACCACCACCATGGCAAGGTGAGTGATAAAGTTTTTTTCCAAAAATCTCCAATGAGATTCTTGCTTCCTGCTGAGTTTTTTTTAGCTTAAAAGCCCCCCTCTCTAAGGAGCCCCTTTTTTTTAGCCACCCTCCCCTCCCCCTCATTATTGTTCACTAATAAATGATAGACTGTATCATGACTGTTACAGCTGTATACTACTACATGGGAAATTTCTGCAATTTGATTGGCTTAGAGCAGTGGTATTTCAGCCTAATTTGAAATACCTACATGTGACAATTACAAACCTTTTGCGGGTGGTAGTATAAACAAATAATAGCATGATTTGTATGTGATATTTGGCATAAATACCACTCATGATATTTCAAAGTTGTCTCAAATTTCACTCGCTTAATGACTTGTGAAATTACGTATAACAGTTTTGAAGTATCACTACAAGTAGACAAGTAGACTGGTCTTGTGTGGTTTATTCACATGCCGGAATTTCAGATTTGTTTTTCATTTTTCATGACCTCCAACATTTTGCACTTGAGCTTTTTCACTTTGCGTTCTAGTTCCTAATGGAGAACTGGTACTATCACAGGGTTTTCACTAAGAGTTCTAGTAGCGGGAGAGAGGTGTACAGGAGAATCTTTTGAAAGAGGCTCCATGTCTGAATAAAAGATAGTCATAGGCTACTGAACATTTGCCAGCGAATTCTCCAATCTCTGATGCCTAATGAACACAATTAAATAAGCGCCCATCTCTATTAAGTCCCCTCTCAAAGATGCTTGGAATAAATAAGCCCCCTGGTGGGGGCTTAATGAAGGAATTAGGGTATGCATAAAAGCAAACAAACAAACAGAAAAGATTTTGAAGAAGGATTTATCTTTGTACATGACTTGTTTTGTAGCTGGTCCTGCTCCACTCCCTCCGTGGCAAAGCCAGGGACCAGGATATGGCGCACCCCCTCCCCCAGGATACCCTCCATTCCATGGCCCACCCCTGCCACCACCTTCAGATAACCATTGGGTAAGTCAATCTCTTAGCTCTGACCTGCTCCTTTCTTTAGTGGTTAGTCATAAGTCTCAGAAATGTTGTTGGTACATGTACATCCATAACCTTCACAACAATAAGTATAGCGAAATGCTTATATTGCAAATTCAGCATCCTGATTGACTGACATATTTGATACCCATATATATCAGCACATTGCTATACAGTAGAGAAAAACCAGGTATTGCATCTGTCTGATAAGAATCACCAAAAAGTGCTCTTGTATTATTTTTACAACAGAATATTGGCAGTATTTGACGAAAACAATCACATTAAAAGTCTCGCTCTCAACTTTACCCTTGAAATGTTAAGTTTGCCTTCAAATTGTTGATTAAACCCATTGCCAATAGTAGGGTGTGGGGAAAGTGCCTGGTCAAACTGAGGGAGGCTTAAGGGCGTGCAATGAGTAACCATGACAACCCTGTGAGCAGCAACGACCAGGCACTATCACTGTTCTTAGCAGACCGTGGCATTGCCGCATTGCCGGACTTTTTTCGGGAAATTCCGCACTATAATTAGAGCAAGGGGTCCCAAGGGCCCATAGAAAGGAAAAAAAACTATTATCTTGCACGTATGTCAACCTATGTACACCTACGTACATTTCTTTATTATATAAGCCAAAATTTAATTGGTTATGGCATCTTTAGAAAACACCCATCATTATCCAAGAAAGTACGAGGTATTTACTCTAACTCAGACCTGCGAAATTTTAATGAACAATAATCTTTTATTAGGAAACTTTCATTACATTACTGTGGTTTACAGAAAGGTCCTAACTAAGATTGAATAGTACTAAATTAGGTTATATTGAGTTAGCTGTGTCTAAAAATTGTGACCGGCTTTTCTCCCTCATGGCCTCCTTTTAGCTTTTTTATGGGTCCTGTGGACCCCAGTGTTAGTGTAGAAAATCCTGGTAAGAACACTGCTGTCACACTGAGAACCTCAGTAGAGAGTATCGCAGATACTCACCAAAAGACATCCCGAGGGAAGGGAGGGCTGGGAGCACAAATGGCTAAAGCGACTGCGCTAATCCAATCACAACTACAATTTTGAATCAAGTATTGTTCTGAATTTTCAAGTCTTCAACTGAAGAATGGGATTCTGAAACCATCAGACCTTCTCATCGATACGGCAGCCTTATTAAGTTAATTAGATTTAAAGAGTATTATTGGATACCCAGGGGGCATGAGCACGATCTGATATACTCGCTCAGTATTAACGCGTGCTTTTCGGGCCAATTTTTCTTTAAGTTTTCCTAGAAAAAGATTGTAATGAGAAAAAAAGGTTGCTGTGCCGTGTTTGGATGTAATATTGATCACCTTTTTCCCAAGTGCCCCCTGGGCATCCCATAATACTCCTTTAATCTATTAAATTCAATATGGCGGCCGTATCGGAAAAAAGGTCCATTATGAACTCAACATTGAAATAATCAAGTTCAAAGTTTATTCTTCCCAGGGACACTTAACTGTGTTTCACTGTAAATTAGCCTGTGTAGCAGGGGCTTGGAAGTAGTGGGCGTAAGAAAGAACAGGCGTGCGAGGGGGAGACACGCCCGTTCTTTCTTGCGCCTACTACTTCCAAACGCCTGCTACACAGGCTAAGTGTAAATTAGCCAGTTTATTTATCCATACAACAACTCTTTTTAGTAATATGTGCCAATTTTTTTTTATATTCCAGGGTCCACCTCCCCTGATGGGTGCACCGCCTCCTCCTCCACCCCCTCCCCCACCCGGTCCACCGCCACCTCCATCATCCTGAAGAAAGGATCAGGTCTAACAGTCTCCAACATACACAACATAACAGCAGCAGGAACCTATGGACCAAGGACTTCATTGACAAGGCTTTATCAATAAGATCATTATCATTATTTTAACCTGTTTATCATAAAGATTATAAGTTTTTGTGAGGTTATCATCCATTCCTTTCAAGCAATTCTTGGGTAAATTTTCTTGTACATGATCATTAGCTTTGTTTGAAGTACCCGCACCTTTGGAGTTGCTCACTAAGCGTTCTTATACATGTACAACTCTCGTTCCAGCTAAGTTACCAGAATGAACATTTTTTGTTTTAGGTATGATTACACGAGTAGAGTAAGTTATGAAAGTAGAGAGCTTAAAACAACTCTTACAAGTTAGCCTGGAAGCAAGCTGTCAGGGTACTTAGAAGCATAAGATGTTTACACCAACCCTGCTTACTTGTGTATACAGTTTCCTTTTACTTTAAAGTGGCCATTACTATTTAGAAAAACCAGAATATTTTAACCTAAACTAACATGTTCTAGCCAATACTTTTTAGATTTCAGAATAGTAGTGGCTCCTTGTCTATAAGCACCCAAATAAAAATAAGTGCAAGATCTTAACTTGGTTAGCATATGAAATGCTCAAGTTGATGCTATGCCTTCCCTAGAAAAAAAAGCTGAAGCCTCAATGAGACGAAACAGTGTAACTCAGTCAGATCTATAATATAATATTGGCCAAATAAATTTTTCAGTTGTTGGCTTCCATCTGGCCTTGATATTGTGTCAACATGATGCTATCACGCTTCCTTGAAAGTAGGCAGTAAGTAAGCTGGATTTCCTGTTTCCCTTGCCAGGTTTCTGAAGAAGCTTGCAAATAGCTTTCCTTATATTTTTCCATTGTCTCTTTATGCTCACTTTTGCGGCAAGTATTGAACTATCAGACTTTTATAATTTGCCTGTTTTCGTGGAAGTATGGTATTCAAGATTGTTTCCATGGAATTTTGCAACAGTGTAGTGGAATTGCCAAGGCTTGCCTACTGTTGCCTGCTGTGTTGAATAAAATATTACTGTTATAAGTGCAGTCTACTTAGGTTATCCGGGTGCTGAGGTAGCGTGGAGCTAGGTGAAGAAAGTAGTCTGTAACAAATTGTTTTTAAAGCTTCTTTATGAAAGCGAGGTATGTTGTACAGTANTTCCTTTTACTTTAAAGTGGCCATTACTATTTAGAAAAACCAGAATATTTTAACCTAAACTAACATGTTCTAGCCAATACTTTTTAGATTTCAGAATAGTAGTGGCTCCTTGTCTATAAGCACCCAAATAAAAATAAGTGCAAGATCTTAACTTGGTTAGCATATGAAATGCTCAAGTTGATGCTATGCCTTCCCTAGAAAAAAAAGCTGAAGCCTCAATGAGACGAAACAGTGTAACTCAGTCAGATCTATAATATAATATTGGCCAAATAAATTTTTCAGTTGTTGGCTTCCATCTGGCCTTGATATTGTGTCAACATGATGCTATCACGCTTCCTTGAAAGTAGGCAGTAAGTAAGCTGGATTTCCTGTTTCCCTTGCCAGGTTTCTGAAGAAGCTTGCAAATAGCTTTCCTTATATTTTTCCATTGTCTCTTTATGCTCACTTTTGCGGCAAGTATTGAACTATCAGACTTTTATAATTTGCCTGTTTTCGTGGAAGTATGGTATTCAAGATTGTTTCCATGGAATTTTGCAACAGTGTAGTGGAATTGCCAAGGCTTGCCTACTGTTGCCTGCTGTGTTGAATAAAATATTACTGTTATAAGTGCAGTCTACTTAGGTTATCCGGGTGCTGAGGTAGCGTGGAGCTAGGTGAAGAAAGTAGTCTGTAACAAATTGTTTTTAAAGCTTCTTTATGAAAGCGAGGTATGTTGTACAGTAATCCTTATGAAAATGAGTTGAGTTAAATTGGCTGGCAAATAAAACGATACAGTCAACTCTTTCTAAGACAGACACTTTTGAGACCGGCGTTCAGTGTCCTTCTAAGAGTGATGTCTTGTAGAGAGTCAAATAAAGGGAGTAAAGAAAGGCAGGGACCAACTCTAGGTGTCTGTTTTACGGAGGTGTCAGTCTTATAGAGAGTCAAATAAAGGCAGTAAAGAAAAACGGTGACCAACTCTAGGTGTCGGCTGAGGTGTGCGTTAAGAGAGAGTCAACTGTACACACCAAAAGTCACTTTGAAAAAGAGGCTTAAGATGATTCAGTAGTATTAAGTAGTCTATTGCAATAGTGATTTGCAATAAACTATTCCTGAGTGGGGTAAATAATAATGGCTAAAAGACGTGGGAGATAAGAGGTATCTCTGTCTCCCCAGTTCCCTCTTGGTCATCCTCCTGCCTTATTTTAAGTTTGTGTTAGGTTTTACTGCTCCCCAAAGTCTTATCACCTGGAATAGAGCCTATCCTTACCTGGAAAAAATGCTGTTATTTATATTTACTACTGTAATAGTGGAATGCATTGCAGTTGTTTACTTGATAGAGTATTTTACTTTTGGCTATTTTCATTTAGTTTCCACACCCTCAAACTAAAATACAAATCATATCTTCGCGTGAAGACGACAGCTGTAGTTTTTGACCAATCAGAATGCAAGTAGTATTGTAAATGCCTTCAAGGACTATTCATCCAATCGCAGCACTCGTACTAAATAATGTGGTGAGAATCTTGTCAAGAATTAAAGGAAGCCATATGGCCGTGTAAAAAGTAACTCTATTAAGTGCATTTCAGTACTACCATTTTTGACCGTAACCCAAAGAGCTTGCAATATTGCTGTTTAACTATGGTGAAATGATGTGTTCATGTGATTGTCGTGTTTGCTGAACTGTAAGTTTCTATCGTGCTTGGTCGATCTTGTGTGGTATTTAAAATTAGTTTTGATGGATTTTTTTTATTACAAGCTGTACACCGTTGCAAATTCAGAATATAAAAATAATTTTTAACTAGTTTGTTGTTTGTTGTTCAGCTTGTTTCTAGAGCTCAGACCATTTTCAAGTGGAAAAGCAACATGGGAAGGATTTCCGCGGTCATTTTCGAGCCTCGTTTATAAGTGTTTATGGAGAAATAGAAGAGTCACCCGCCTACCCAAGCTACCCTGGGCGAGCTAACTTTTCCTATAGATCGTTTTCACATGATGTCACGGCGACCATATTTGTATACAAAACAATGTACCGGCGGCCATAAAAATCCTGTGGGAATTGAACTCTTTTCACATATTGAAACTTTCTTTTATTCCAGGCAATTTGCAAAGCTGCTGAACACGTGACTGAAAACGATCTATCTTTCCTTACAAAACTTGGCAAACCGTTTACATAAGAAACAAAAAGTTGGCACGTGGCTACCCTTTTTTGATGGTAGGGTTACCCTCCTAGCTAGGCTAACTTTTCTCCATTTCCAGTTTGGCTCCCCCTGCCGGGTAAGCTCAGTCAAGGCGAGACACTAACAAGAGCATGCGCAAGCGCTCTTGGCTAGGCCAAAAGGGGTCTACTTTTCCTAGGACAACGTTTCTCCATAAAGGCGTGGCCTGAGTCATAGGAACCGTAAGCCGACGACGAAGGCAACGGCAGTGACTGGAGCGGGTATTTCCTTCCTTGGTAATAGTTTTTTGAATAAGTTTAGCCTGCATAACATGCGCTTTACGAGCGAAGCGCTTCACACTCGTTTCGCGCTTCACGCAAAATGCAGCGTTCGCCTCGCTTAGCTCATAAGGCGCCTGTTATGCAGGCTAGAATAAGATTAACAGCTAGTGTTTGGACTGTTTTGTTATTGCCACTTTGTGATCAGGCAAGGCCATGGTATCGGTTCTCCAAGCGAACCTCACCAGTTGCCGGGTTGCCTTTGTGCTTAGTTTCTTTTTCAAGTTCAGGTTTAGGGGGGGGGGGGGGGGGGGGGGGG
>CALNXI010000622.1:82361-92361 GCA_942486025.1 Porites evermanni | reverse complement strand
CAATCACTAACAACCATGGTAGTACACATGTACAAATAGTCCTTAAACTCAGTAAGCCAAAACTATCACCTGATTAAGACCCACAGTATGTGGTTGAAACAAATCTATAAACAAGCAATAAACAAAACCTTTTATACAAATTAGCCATGATGAACATTATATCTTTCATGACAATTTTCAGAATGGTCTCAATGCGCTGCATTTGGCTTCTAAAGAGGGCCACGTGGAGGTTGTACAAGAGCTTTTAAGGCGTGGAGCAGGAGTGAACTTTACCACCAAGAAAGGAAACACAGCACTGCACATTGCTTCACTTGCTGGTCAGAAACATGCTGTTGAAGTTTTGTTAGCAAATGGTGCATCTGTCAATTCAAAGGCACAGGTATGTTTTATGAAGAATTTTTGAGACAGAGTATAAACACTGACTAATTAAAACACTATGACTGGTCACTTCTATGAGGACTTCTGACTTGTGTCCCTGCATATGACCCTTGGGTTAATGGATGACCTGCTAAATGGACTTGCACATACAAAAAAAGTACCTCTTTTTTAACAGTATCAGAATAATCAGCTATCTTCATGAAAAATCTTGCTGTGTCTATGTCAAATTACAGTGGAACCTTGTTATAAGGGGCCAAGGGACTGGCAAAATATGTTTGCTATAACAAGGTTTCATTTTATCAAGGTTCTTTTTCATATATTTTAATATTGCGAGGTCAATTAAGAGATAATATCAATCATCACAGCAAGAAAAGCATTGTTCTAGCAGTGCCCAGTGGCCTGTGGTGCCTAACTTTTGCTCCTGGACGACTAGAAAAATAGTAATCATACTTTTTTCATACAAATCATGTATGCTGGGCGCCTTGGATTTCACAAGTTCAGAGCACTGGGCTCCCTTCACTTTTTTTAGAGCTCAGCCTTGATACATGTAGCAGGGGTTTTTTATACAGCAGTTTGTTATATTAAGTTTCCACAGTACTGAGTTCTGATTATTGACATAAGAAAGGGGTTACTGATCTTGAAAATAGCCCTGTCCAGCCTTCTAAGACAGCTATGATTTTCCTGCGAGGCAGGTAGCATTTCCTGTCAACTTGCCTAATAGGGAAAGGCCAAGGGGGTCACCTTCTAACAAAATCAAAATCGTGAAAGGTTTGAACCCAGGAGTCATTTCAAAAGTAGGTTAAGTTTGATTGTCCGGGTGAACGTAGTCCTGAATCGTGACATAATTGACCAATCACGGATCAATAACCAGAGTATAATACCATCAACTGACGTGATACAACTCACTTTGACTCTGAAGATGACTACCACACAGGTTGTTGAAACCTCAGTCACTGTCAACAACAACAGTCCTATTCAGGACTATATCACCCGGACGATCAAACTCAACCTATTTTTGAAAATCAAAATCGATGACCACAGGAAAATGTAAAAATGACTTGTCCAAAAGACAAACTGTAATTCAAGTTTTTTTTTAAAGTGCTTCATCTGGTGTTATGAGTCGTAGCCCCTGAATGAAAGCCCTGTACATTTTGTGTACATTAGGCAACCATTACAATGTGTTTACAGCAGGTTACATGTAGATGCCGTTTAAAACTTATTGGTAGTACAGCCATCCTTAAGTGAGAGTTCCTGCTTTGATATAAACTGTTCATGGGACTTCAGCTGTATAATAGAGAGTTTGCAATTAGCATAGAATAGCATATAATTTATGCCAACAATCCTGGATTATCCGGGAGTCTCTCCCATACGGGTCAACAAATCTCCTGGAATCGACTTTTGAGCTTTTCTGTGCTTTAGTTTGAAATTTAGCCCATTTTTTTCGCAAAATTTTTTCATTGTATGGTTGCTGGGACATTTGTGCACGTACTTAGTAACTGATAAAGATTAGTTTTGTCATGATAGTAAGTACTTCATGTAAGACTTCATATAATCGTCCTAAGCTATTCCTATGTCATAATAGACCTTTTTACCGATACGGCGGCCATATTGAATTAATTCCATTTAAGGAGTATTATAAGCTGCCCAGGTGCATGAGCACATTACATTTCTATTTTCCAGCACTTTTTGGGACATTTTTTCTTAAAGTTTTATGTGGCATAAGATTGTAATGGGAAAAAAATATCCTTGTGCCGTGTTTGGATGTAATAATGATAGCCTTTTTCTCGTTTAGTATTAGAAATATGGTCTTTCACTGTATATTTCTTGGAAAAAAGGCGATCATTGTTACATCCAAACACAGCACAAGGATCTTTTTTCCCATTACAATCTTATTCTAAGAAAACTTTAAGAAAAAATGTCCCGAAAAGCACTCGACAATACAAACGAAATGTGCTCATGCCCCCTGGGCATGCCATACTACTCCTTAAATTGAATTAATTCAATATGGCCGCCGTATCGGTAAAAAGGTCTATTTGGTGGTTAGGCCAAATTTCGGGGCAGGGGGGTGTGTTGACTTTCGGGGGGGAGGTAGTGCAAAAGAGAGAGTCTTCAGACTTAAGATCTCCGGAGGTTGGCATTTCTGATATAGTCCTGTGGGCAGGTTACTTTAGTGCGATATTGTGCCACTGTGACGAGTCAGTCTAATCTTTGATATGGTTCCAAAAATGTGCACAATTTGTCATAAATAGGGTGCTGTATCTTGAATGATCCATGGATCTGGAGTAGATTTTTTTGCATGCAATACACCCAAGTACACTGCATTTACTTACATGATTCATTATTTTGTATTACAGAATGGTTTCACTCCCCTGTACATGGCAGCACAGGAAGGACATGTGGATGTAGTGAGAACACTTCTAAGTAGAGGAGCAAACCAGCAAGTTACAACAGAGGTTAGTCTATGTATTCAGATATTAGTAGTCTAATGGAAACTCTTTAAAACAGGGCTGCTGTCACTAAAATTTCAAGTTGCTGGGTGATCCAACAAGTATATGGGGAATCAAATTGCTACTAGGGATTTGAGATTTTATTTAGTTTTATTTATCCTCTATTTTCCTATGAAAGTAGCTGGGGGTTACTTTCCATGTAGCCAGGGGAAATCCCATAGGCCCCCAGCCCTTAATGACAGCACTGTTAAAAGACTGAAGTATTCCAAAAAGTTTAGAAAATAATTGGTAAAAACTTAGGGATAAGGTTACAGAATTGATCCATCCCAGTTTGATCCACTAGGTTTCGTCAATTGCCAAAATATACATGTATAGTAGAGTTCACTGTGCACAATTGTGGAAAACAATGACATAATTCATTCCACATAAAAATACTGTCTAAGAAGTTTATTATGTAAAATAATAGTCACTCCATAGTACAGTAAACCCATAATTTAAACAGCTGAAGGTCCTCTTTTTTTTCATTATTATTACATGTATTTTTTTCTTCTGGTGTCTTGTGGTATTTACCATGTTTTAAATCATGATGTCAAGTGATTGTTATAAGTTGCAGCAAAACTACACAGTATACGTAGATAACTGATCAGTTCATCAATGTTAATGTTGTAGGTTAGAATCAACTGGCTGATATTCTGTATACTTTTTTTCCAGGATGGTTTTACACCTATTGATGTTGCTGTCCAACAAGGGCATGAGAAAGTTGTTGCTGCTCTGCTTCATCATGACTCCAGGGTAAGTCACTTAGCTATAATAATAATAATAATAATAATAATAATGAGTCTTTATTTCATCAAAAGATAAAACTACATATCTTATGTTACAATAATACGGAAGACAAAAAACTATGATAAAAATATCTACATATAAATATATATATAATAAAATGAAATGAGAAGCAATCATCAGGCAACTGCCAAAAAGAAACAATACATGGTGTTTTATAGTGATTTAGAGTGATTTTGAAAAAAACGGTAGCGATTCATAATAGGCTGGGTTGCATAAACAATTTTCAGTAAACCTCTGAAAAAGAAAAAATAAAATACGTCTTACAGGCTTAAATAATCACGTTATTTAGAAGAAATTTCTTTGCATGTCTGCAACTTGATACGAGTTCATTTCTGTTTCTCCCACAGACATAAATTACACTTCTTCGTTATATTTGAATAGGATCTTGCATGTCTAATACTCCGCCATCTAATTTGGTAGTCAGTTTTCAAGTCTACATATCTATATATATATATAGACCAGTAGGTGAACTACTCAAATCCTAAGTGCATGGGTGTTCATCTAACTGAGTATAATATATATATATATATATATTAAAAAAGTATGTCATTACAATAAATGGACCTTATAAATCAACCTATTTAGAAAGGTGTTCATAAAACGCTCTGTTTTAATTTTTGGGTATGCGCAGCCTTTTTCCTAAGATTATGTACATAAGTCTTCTGGACAGAAATGATATCTTTCAGTGGGTGCATGGCAATCCATTGATATTAATTTCTTGAAAATGTTTTGGTCTTGTTTATTTAAAAGGTTCTTGATAAAAACTGGAAATGAAATAAAACACTGTTCTCTGCAGCTTCCCTCTTCTTCTTGCTACTCTTTATTTGGAAATAATAATGCTACTCTGTCAACAAAAGAGCATGAACAGACAGCCGTTCATGTTCACAAGAGGTGATGCAGTTTAATGTTGGTCTCATTGTGTTTATTTTGAATTACAGAAAGGCTACCGTTCTCTCCACACTGCAGCCAGAAAAGACTTTTCCAAGGCGGCCAAGCTGTTGCTACAAAAAGATCACAAACCTGATGTTGAGGCACCTGTAAGTTGATTCAAATTTTTTGAGCTTACTGGCTCCGATCATAGCCAGTAAGGCTGCCTTAAATGCTATCGTTGGCATAAGAATGAATGAATGAATGAATGAGTGAATGATCAGGGTTTGCAAATTTTATTGATGAGTGGAGTCACTGTGACTTCTGCTTCACAAATTTTGGAGTCATTTTGGAATATTTGGAGTCAAGTATCACAACGAAAAAAGCCATTTTCAGACTTTCCAGCACGTGGTCCTGGCATGTATACACTATCGTGATGGATACACGAAGTAGCTGTGGCGGTCCACTGACCTAGAAACTTCAAATCCATGATGGTGGTCATTAAGTAAACTTTGATCGTAATTTACCCTCTTCCTGTTTTGTCGTGCAGTATAATTCTTTAATTTTGATGATTTAATTAAGGTTTACAACGTTTAAAATTAACGTAAATTGTATTTTGTTGCGAAAAAGGTAAGGGCAAAACTGTTACCGAAAATTTCTGGAGTCGAAGTGGCTCACTGTTTGTTACCGAAAATTTCTGGAGTCGAAGTGACTCCCTCCGTAACCTCTGTGGAGTCATCTGAACAATTTTGGCGTAAAATACGCTTTTTTTAAAAAGTTCAAACAAGAAATTATGGTCTATTAATACTTGTATTTTAAAACCATAAGTGTTTGCATTTGTGAGGAATGGTCTTTCAAATAATTGTCATATTTACAGGAAAAGTGTTGTTTTGATGTATGATAATTTTAGAATTGCTTTGGTCAGATTAATTTCTTTGCTACAGTTATTTTTATCCATATGTAATTGCTTTATCTGTTAACTGAGTTTTACTAGTTAAGTAATGAATATTTGTTTGTTGTTAGTAGTATTAAACACTGAAAATTACAGTGTGCGAAAATGCAAACACGAATTTGTCACTTTTACTTTGTACACATTCATTTTAAATGTCGCAAATTTGCATAATTTAAAAACAACTGGCGTTTTTAAACTTTCATCTTATGGTAATTTCGTTACAACATTATTTTGCATGCTTAATCTTGGCAAGAAATTACCATAGACCCAGTGCTTTATAGCACTTATAACATGTAACAAACAGTGACAAACAGTGCGTATGCCGATTAGAAGTTGCTACACAACGTCACTGCCTTGAAGAATGATTTTGTTTTGCAAGCACGTGATTTTTTTGCGGACTATTCACTGAATGGCCAGCAAGCTCATGTCCTCTCATAGGACTATTTTTGCATGTTATAGAGATCGTCATGGTTAATTTGTTTGTTGCTTGTGTAGTATGTTTTCATTGTCAGATCTTGTTGTATCATTCCCTCATGATCACTGCTGGTCTTCATCTGGTAATGGTTTTGATTTGCTGTGTGAGACTAATAGTAGCTTTGTAGTTGCTTGTGACTGGTGCATTTCCATCACAGTTGAAATACCACTTGCACATTTTTTTTTACAGAATGGCTTCACTCCACTTCACATTGCGGCAAAATATGGAAACCTCAATGTTGCAGGAGTACTAATTCAACATGGTGCAAATGTTGACTACAAAACTAAGGTACTTACGTCAGAGAAACATGTCTGCATGCAGAATGATTTCCTCTCAGCAAACTCTAATATTATCGATATTTCCGGAAGACATTGTGAAAGACCTGTACACTTAATATGATAGCGTGACATAAATCAAAACTTTATTAATAAGCAAGTATATATTGAGTTCTGTGTTTAAAATTAGATTAAAAAAGCTCTCCAGACTCACTGTAGGCTTCCCGCTCTCAGCCATGACTGGGGCTACGAGGTCCTGCCCACATTGCTGAGTCTCCTGTCAGGTGACTTAAGTGGTCACATGGCTTAACATCAACTGTATCTTGAAAAAGATGTTGAGAGGTTGTTGAAACATTGACTTAACAGTCTTGCTTGAGTTTCAGTTTGCTATAATTCTTTGATGTAAATTTATTTTTCAATAATTATTATAAATTCAGAAACTAAAAACCTTCACACATAAGCCCTGCCAGCTTTTATTTAGCCCTGCTGAACACGACTTGATTTCATTCCACATGAAACATCAAAAAAGTATATATTGGTAAAGAGTAGAGAAAAATAAAATGTAGGTCCACCATACTATTTATGAAATAATATTAATCTTTTATTACTCTTGATTTTACTGGTTTGTTAACAAAACTTTCTGTTATTTTTCTCTGTAGAATTATGTTATTGCTCCACTTCATGTAGCAGCTAAATATGGCAACCTTAATATTGTGACTCTGTTGGTAGAAAAAGGTTCAAAAGTTGATATACCCAACAAGGTGAGGTTATAAATGGGAGGCAGAAATGAGTATGTTCATAGTTAGGGTGCCAAAGGCAGACTGTCCAACCATACTGATCTCGTCGGGATTCCCCTGATTTTGCGTTAAAACCTGAATCCCGACCAGTGTGTGATTGGGGTTGGAAAAATCCCAATTTTGAAGAGCTGTTCTGATATTTTCAAATGAATTCTTATGATTCTTATACAATAACACCTAACAGAGTAAACTTATCTGAAACTGATATCCAGAAAACTTATCGTGCGAAATACAAAATAAAATCAAGTACTTGCATAGAAAGCCATGCATATTAATATACCAGTAAGCTTAAAAATGACAATTGATTTAGCAAACATTTTAGAGAGGAACTGTCTTGTTCAGAGCATCAAGATTTCAAAATTTTCTGGGGGAGCAGGCCCTCAATACCCCTAGCAGCTTGCGCCTTCGGTGTTCAAGGTATTCATCATTGATTAAAAAATATCCCATTTTTACCTTTTCAAAAGGTTGGACAGTCTGCAAAGTCATTATGTTGCAATTCACAGATATCTTGATCGCCTCAATTATTTTTAATTGTTTTTGGCCTTTATTTTTTCCAGGATGGTCTAACACCTCTTCACTGTGCCTCAAGAGATGGACATGACACAGTCGTGGAATATCTTGTAAATAAGAAGGCCTCCATAATTGCAAGAACTAAGGTTTGTAGAATTTTAATAGGGTGCTCAAACTGTGGATCGTCATCAGAAGTGAAAGAATGACATTGACCTTTTACTTTTATGTGAACCGCAATGGCTCTCTTCAGAGATTAATTTGTAGCCATTGTGTTGTTTTCAAAAATCTCCATTTTAACATGTACAAATTGTAACCCTTACAGAGTGTTTTTGGTTTGAAATACCTCACTCCTCATTGGTTAGCCTGGTATGGTCATTTTCTTGATATAACAGGTTACTATAGCAACCGTATAACTTGCTTGTCAAAAACAACCTCAATTCAGCTTTATGGACTGACAATTTCAATGAGTTTTGGCAATCCCCAGTTTTTAATATTTCCAAAAAATGATAAGCATGATGAAATGTAACCTTTTGGCAAGTTAAAAACCTTGCTCAGAGCCACCTTAATGTTTAAAATAGTGTTAATGTGGCTCTGTACCCTCTCCTGAAATTTATTTTAAACTTGCAAAAATGCTGGAAAGTGCTTCCAGCCAAGGGACGTTTTGAGAGTGACAAGTACTTTTAATTAGCTGATATATTGGAGATCATCTCCTCACTTTTGATAGTGCATGCTAAAGTTGCTTAGGAAAAGGTTTGAGGTCAACAGAAAAATAATTTGTCTGTCAAGTTTTCATTATGTTTGTCAACTAGAAGATGAAGAGGTCTGAATTTTTTTAGGATCATCTTCCCAACATCTCTTCACCAATACACTCAATTCTGGATTACCTTAGAGGGGAAAATGAATTTTGATCTCATCTACATGATTGCTTGCTTTTTTTTCCAGCATGGTCTTACACCTTTGCACATGTCCTGCCAAGGGAACCATTCCAGCACATCTGTCCTCCTCATTGACAACAAGGCTCCAGTTAATGCTGTGGCTACAGTAAGAACACATGATCTGTTACAAAAATATAAACATCATGTGGCCTGTAATAAAAAATGATTTTAACTCATGACAGGTAGACCGACAGACATATCATGACAGTGTAATGACTCTTATTCTATTGAAATTTGAGAACATGTCTGTTTTGAAATGTGCATTTTGAAGACAGAAATTCAGAAAGTGCTAGTATCTTTAGATATGACTGAGTTTTCATCTGAGATCTAGGCACCCCTAGAAAAACATCTCACTTTCATGATTTCGAAAAAGTTAGCAGATTATATACTACTTAAAGTAGTGCTGGATTCATTTCCTTCTTTTCTCTGGCCTTCTAAATTTCTTTCATTATTGTTGATTAAACAGTTAATGAAATTCAACCTCTTTTTTTTCCCCTCACTTTTGGAACCTGATATGGTTTTGAAAATTGCTGTCAAAAAGTCCACAAGGTTATTATACATCCTCATAGACTCACATTCACTCTTCTCTCTGAAGTACACATAGAACATTGATTAATTTTAGTCTGCTAGGCACTGATTTTCTGATTTTTTAAATTATTTTCTACAAACTGTTAATGACCTGGTCTTTGTTTTCTCATCATGTGTTTAATGGTTTGTTTGAATTTTGTTAGAGCTTTCCATAGTACTTTTGATTTGTTTTAAACCGAACTAGTGGGAAGTCGTCTCTTAATGGTGATTGTTTATTTCCTTTTGTTGTAAAGAATGGTCTTACACCTCTTCACATAGCAGCACATTATGGTCATGTAGATATTGCGGAGTTGTTGCTAAAACGTGGAGCTGACACAGATGCAAGAGCCAGGGTAAGTCAGTCTTGTTCATTAGATGTGGCCTTCAATGAAAACATCAGAACCCGAGAGTATAAAAAAAATATTCAAGGAAAGATGTGGTTAAAAAAAACCCTTTTATTCCCCCAGTAGCGTCAAGAATGAGAAATTCAAGAAAATTTCAGCTTCCATGGTTATAAAATGTTGGAAAGCCGAAAAGAACCATGTGGAAGAAGAATAAAAGGGCAAATATAATTATTCCATATTTTGTTGAATTTTCTGTTTAACACGCAGGGGTTTCAATAAGCACCGACGGCCGACGAAACGTGCGCCTGCTTCTTTGCTCAGAGAAGTCGGCTACTTTTTTCTAGAAAGAAGAAGCAAATAGTTTGAATAACGTCATAACCAAAAATGAATCATACAATCTGAATGAAAACGTAATTATGTGTTTTCATAAAGGCCCACTAGTTTTTTACTTAAGTCATGTGAACGCTATGTTTCAGTCAATTTTTCACAAGTTTGTTTACGTGCAAAAGTGCGTAATTTAGATTTCATCACTTGTTCATTGGTTGTAGGAATAATTGATTGTCTGGCTGATAGATCAAAAGTTGAATGAAAGCTACATTTTCTTGAA
>CALNXI010000622.1:43479-82294 GCA_942486025.1 Porites evermanni | reverse complement strand
AATTTTCTGTTTAACACGCAGGGGTTTCAATAAGCACCGACGGCCGACGAAACGTGCGCCTGCTTCTTTGCTCAGAGAAGTCGGCTACTTTTTTCTAGAAAGAAGAAGCAAATAGTTTGAATAACGTCGTAACCAAAAATGCATCATACAATCTGAATGAAAACGTAATTATGTTAGGCCCACTGGTTTTTTACTTAAGTCATGTGAACGCTATGTTTCAGTCAATTTTTCACAAGTTTGTTTACGTGCAAAAGTGCGTAATTTAGATTTCATCACTTGTTCATTGGTTGTAGGAATAATTGATTGTCTGGCTGATAGATCAAAAGTTGAATGAAAGCTACATTTTCTTGAAGAAGGAAAGAACCACGCTCTTTTGTCCTGAATTTATTCCCTAGAATGCTGGAAGTCGCATTTTAGGGCTTTGAAATTTCAAAATTTTCTTAGGAAGCACGCCCCCAGACCCCCTCCCCCTTAGAAATAGGGGACTAACGGCCCCTTGTTGAAACAGTCGGTTACTCAATTCAAACATGCTGGCTACTTCAATTTTTATTGAAACCCCTGAACATGTCTTTACCAGAAGGAAAACAACCTGTAGTGGACATGATGGCTATGCCTTCAGCCCTTTGTTAGTTTCAAAAGCCTAAGACATTGTTTCAAGTACAATTAATGCAGTCTCAAGCTGTAAAAAACTGTATTTAACTGGCTTTCTGGCCTAACAAATTTAGTTACCAGTCTTTAAGTGTTGAACATCGATGTCAAGGTGAAATAATTCATTGACTACTTGTATTGAAAAGATAGCTGGATAATAAGCAGTTACTGATAGAAAAAACCCGATATCCGAAATATATACATAACTAGGAAATTTTAGGAGAGCAGGGGTTTTTGACTTTAGAAGGAACGGCAAATCAGAGAGAATTTCCTTTAGAACTAATGCCATTGGATTGATTCTTCTTGCTTACTTTTGGTGTTCTTGGATACTACTACTACTTTACACATGGTAATTGTATAATTTTGTAATTTAGAGAGATAACTTTGCTCTGTTGCTTCTGTGTTTGCTTCTAGAATGGATTTACTCCTCTTCATGTTGCCTGTAAAAAGAACAGAGAACAAGTTATTCAGCTGCTACTAAAATATGGTGCAAATGTTCATTCTGCTAATGAGGTTAGCTCTCTCTTTAATCAATTCCACAATTTTTTGTAGAGTATGTCATTGCTAAAATTATTTTATTGGTTTCTTTTTCTTTCAGGGTGGCCAAACCCCGATGCATGTGGCAACTTATTATGGAAACGTGACGTTAGTCCTTATTCTTCTTCAACATGGTGGCTCACCTGATTTCACTAATGTGGTAAGCACTCTTTTCATTCTATTCTAAAATTACTGCAGTCATTTTCTTTGTCCAGTCATTTATGCTACTGGTTTGGTAGACACATGCATGTATGTAAATAGGTGAATTGCCTAGGACTTTATTCACAGGCCTAATTCTAACTTATCCTTCAATAAAGTGAAACCTTTTGAAGACTTCCTCATCACTGATTTCATGAACGCAATGGAAGATTTTAAATCCAATTGTACATTAGGTCAGCTTTAAACCCTGTGAGTTCGATTAAGGTCTTTGTGCTCTGTGACACAGTAAAACACATGGCAAACTGTACAACCATTTTGCATGTTGATTTGCATAATCTCATAATTATGCAAATGAGTTTAAGTAGCTGATTGTCATCAGTTTTAAATGTTTAGTTTTCTTTCTGACAAAATCTATCAAAGGATCCCTTTTTCCGATAACAAGCTTATCAGCACCTCATAATAATATTGTTCTTGATAACTGAGTAGAAATGAAAACTTATGTCAGGATTTTTCTTTGCTAATTATTAATTTTATCTTCATGTTTTAGCAGGCTGCTAAATTTATCATATTAGCTTACACGTACTAGAAAATTATTGTGGTAGTGAATTGATCAAATTAAACGATTTAAACAAATTTTGTGGTCTCTAGGCAAAATATTATGGGACTATTGTAATTTAACAACAACAACCACGTTGTCACAAACTTTCAAAAATTATACAAGACAATAGAGTACTAAAGTGATGACGTCATAAAAATGAAATTTCTGAAATTATGGGATTTGTCAGGATATTCTGAAAGAACAATGTCCAAGAGGCCTACTTGCCAAAAATGAGCATTTGGGGGCAAATTGTCTCTGAGAACGTAGCCCAGTTATACTCAGAAAACTCCATACAAACCCTTCTAATTTTTTTTTGGGTCGACCCAAAAAAATTTTAGAAGGGTTTGTATGGAGTTTTGTAAGCATAACTGGGCTACGATCTCAGAGACAATTTGCCCCCAAATGCTCATTTTTGGCAAGTAGGCCTCTTGGACATTGTTCTTTCAGAATATCTTGACAAATTCCATAATTTCAGAAATTTCATTTTTATGACGTCATCACTTTAGTACTCTATACTTGATGCCCATTATTAGCTTCAACTAGTCAAGATGGGCACAAGAGAACAGATATTTATTAAGGAAAATTAACAGTTATTAAAAAGAAGACGTTATTGGTACATTATAGTAAATTCCGTGACCAGAGAATGTATATGCGACAACAACAGGGACTCAAGTAGGGAGTTTAAGATATCTCAACGGCTACGGTGGTGCAAATGTCGCTTAAAAGTGAATTCGCGTCCTTTCTTGTGATTATTCACACTCGGTTACTTTGTCTCCTGAAGTTGAAGTCGTGCAGTGAACCCCCGCGGCATAGAAATGTAAAAAAAATGATAAGAAGTGCGAATTCAGGATTTGCTTGTGTTTTACTAGCACTATTCAGACCACTTGGTGAGATGTTATCCCTTATCCTCTTTACCGTCAACTGTATTTTGTGTATTTGGCTGTATACTTCACTTGGGTGTCACTATCGTGCAAAACTAACCACGAGAGAATGACTGGACAACCTAACAATAAACGACTATTAAACTATGACAATAGAGGGATCAAAACGCACCAATGGTACCACGAGTCTTCAAAACCAATAACATAACGGTAAATCTTGTACCCAGATCTCTTGATTGGGTTCGTCAACAAGAGATCTGGGTACTAGATTAACATCACGGCTTAACTGACAGATGACCAATAACATCGCAACTTCATTGACCAATCAGGTTTGGTCCGACCGGAATGTTCGGGACCAGCTTTGAAGGTGGTCCACTTTGACCGGTCTGGTCATTTCGGTCGGTCGGACCGAAATGTTCCTTTCCATTACCAAAAAATTTGTTCCCAGTACCGCTCTTTTGTATCCTGCTTGCAAGAGCAATAAGCAAACACGCTGAGGCTTTGGTCGGGTGTGTGCAACCGGAATGTACCGTTCCATTGGGCACGTAGAATTTCCGAAATTTCCAACCGGAATTCAGTTTTGTTCAATGGAAAGCGCCGTTTGACTCTGAATATGACTACCACTCAGCTGTTGAGGTTGTCGAAACGTCAGTCACTGCCAACAACAGTCCTATTCAGGACTGCGTTCACCCGGACGATCATGCTCAGCCTACTTATGAAGTGACCCTTGCATTCAAACCTTTCACATTTTTATTTATTTATTGTTGTAAAAGAGACCCGCCCACTTATTTTTAATGTTGTGTATGTTTTTTCCAGAGAGGTGAAACAGCCCTCCATATTGCCTGCCGTCGACGTCATATAACAATTGTGCGACTGCTTCTTAGGAATGGAGCAGCAGTGGATGCGAAAACACAGGTAGAAGTAAACAATTTGCTTGTGACGGTTTGGTGAATGGTTAAAGCTTCTTTTTAAACGGTATTGTCCATTTAAACCGGGAACTCTAGGTATCAAACAGAGACAGAGTGTTTCATCTCAAAATCAAACACTAAGAAGAGAGTTGAAAGTGATACACATTGAACCATTTTTGATGAACTTAGAAGTGTCTGATATTGAGATTAAATGCTGTGTTGAATACTTGATGTTTCTTCTTAACTAAAATGATTTTAGGAGGAGCAATTAAGGATGCAAAAATGAGGAGTTCTTCATCTGATTTCCAAACACTCATTAAATATTATTTCCCATTAGTGAAGGAAGAGTGGAAAATTCCTAGATTTGAAGGAGAGGAGTGGGTGGGGAGTGTTAAGCCTGCTCTCATATGAGGAACAAGACGTCATCGGCAACAGAAGCCATCCCTGTCTTACCCGATTGGCCAGCATATGAGAGCCATAAATTATTAGAGCCAGATAGAGTTAAATTAACCAGTTCTATTCAGGGGGGGGGGGGGGGGGTTTGGGCTTGTTTTTAAATGGGTTTTGGGGTTTTGTGCCCCACCCCCAAAGGGTTTCCCCCTTTTTTTTTATAAGGTTTTTTTTTTGGAAATGGTCCCCCACACTAAAAATTGTTTTCCCATTTTTTAACCCCCTTTCAAAATTTTTTTTTCCCTGCTTATTTTGTTTCTCAAATTCAATTTTTCACAAGTTTGTTTACGTGCAAAAGTGCGTAATTTAGATTTCATCACTTGTTCATTGGTTGTAGGAATAATTGATTGTCTGGCTGATAGATCAAAAGTTGAATGAAAGCTACATTTTCTTGAATGAAGGAAAGAACCACGCTCTTTTGTCCTGAATTTATTCCCTAGAATGCTGGAAGGCGCATTTTAGGGCTTTGAAATTTCAAAATTTTCTTGGGAAGCACGCCCCCAGACCCCCTCCCCCTAAGAAATAGGGGACTAACGGCCCCTTGTTGAAACAGTCGGTTACTCAATTCAAACATGCCGGCTACTTCAATTCTTATTGAAACCCCTGAACATGTCTTTACCAGAAGGAAAACAACCTGTAGTGGACATGATGGCTATGCCTTCAGCCTTTTGTTAGTTTTAAAAGCCTAAGACATTGTTTCAAGTACAATTATTCCAGTCTCAAGCTGTAAAAAACTGTATTTAACTGGCTCTCTGGCCCAACAAATTTAGTTGCCTGTCTTTAAGTGTTGAACATCGATGTCAAGGTGAAATAATTCATTGACTACTTGCCTTGAAAAGATAGCTGGATAATAAGCAGTTGCTGATAGGAAAAACACGATATCCGAAATATATACATAACTAGGAAATTTTAGGAGAGCAGGGGTTTTTGACTTTAGAAGGAACGGCAAATCAGAGAGAATTTCCTTTAGAACTAATGCCATTGGAATGATTCTTCTTGCTTATTTTTGGTGTTCTTGGATACTACTACTACTTTACACATGGTAATTGTATAATTTTGTAAGTTAGAGAGATAACTTTGCTCTGTTGCTTCTGTGTTTACTTCTAGAATGGATTTACTCCTCTTCATGTTGCCTGTAAAAAGAACAGAGAACAAGTTATTCAGCTGCTACTAAAATATGGTGCAAATGTTCATTCTGCTAATGAGGTTAGCTCTCCCTTTAATCAATTCCACAATTTTTTGTAGAGTATGTCATTGTTGAAATTATTTTATTGGCTTCTTTTTCTTTCAGGGTGGCCAAACCCCGATGCATGTGGCAACTTATTATGGTAATGTGACGTTAGTCCTTATTCTTCTTCAGCATGGTGGCTCACCTGATTTTACTAATGTGGTAAGCACTCTTTTCATTCTATTCCAAAATTACTGCAGTCATTTTCTTTGTCCAGTCATTTATGCTTCCGGTTTGGTAGGCACATACATGTATGTAAATAGGCGAGTTGCCTTGGACTTTATTCACAGGCCTAATTCTAACTTATCCTTCCATAAAGTGAAACCTTTGGAGGACTTCCTCTTCACTGATTTCATGATCGCAATGGAAGATTTTAAATCCAATTGTAAATTAGGTCAGCTTTAAACCCTGTGAGTTCAATTAAGGTCTTTGTGCTCTGTGACACAGTAAAACACATGGCAAACTGTACAACCATTTTGCATGTTGATTTGCATAATCTCATAATTATGCAAATGAGTTTCAGTTGCTGATTGCCATCAGTTTTAAATGTTTAGTTTTCTTTCTGACAAAATCAATCAAAATGTTCCCTTTTTCCGATAACAAGCTTATCAGCACCCCATGATAATATTGTTCTTGATAACTGAGTAGAAATGAAAACTTATGTCAGGATTTTTCTTTGCTAATTATTAATTTTATCTTCATGTTTTAGGAGGCTGCTAAATTTATCATATTAGCTTACACGTACTAGAAAATTATTGTGGTAGTGAATTGATCAAATTTAACGATTTAAACAAATTTTGTGGTCTCTAGGCAAAATATTATGGGACTATTGTAATTTAACAACAACAAAAACCACGTTGTCACAAACTTTCAAAAATTATACAAGACAATACTTGATGCCCATTATTAGCTTAAACTAGTCAAGATGGGCGCAAGAGAACAGATATTTATTAAGGAAAATTAACAATTATTAAAAAGAAAACATTATTGGTAAATTATAGTAAATTCCGTGGCCAGAGAATGTATATGCGACAACAATAGGGACTCAAGTAGGAAGTTTAAGATACCTCAACGGCTACGGTGGTGTAAACGTCGCTTAAAAGTGAATTCGCGTCCTTTCTCGTGATTATTCACACTCGGTTACTTTGTCTCCTGAAGTTGAAGTCGTGCAGTGAACCCCCGCGGCATAGAAATGTAAAAAAGATCATAAAATTCAGGGTTTGCTTGTGTTTTACTAGCACTATTCACACCACTTGGTGAGATGTTACCCTTATCCTCTTTACCGTCAACTGTATTTTGTGTATTTGGCTGTATATTTCACTTGGGTGTCACTATCGTGCAAAACTAACGACGAGAGAATGACTGGACAACCTAACAATAAACGACTATTAAACTGTGACAATAGAGGGATCAATCAGGTTTGGTCCGACCGGAATATTCGGGACCAGCTTTGAAGGTGGTCCACTTTGACCAATCTGGTCATTTTGGTCGGTCGGACCGAAATGTCCCAATTGTTGTTCCCAGTACCGCTCTTTTGTATCCTGCTTACAAGAACAATAAGCAAACACGCTGAGGCTTTGGTCGGGTGTGTGCAACCGGAATGTGCCGTTCCACTGGGCGCATAGAATTTCCGAAATATCCAACCGGAATTCAGTCTTGTTGAATGGAAAGCGCCGTTTGACTCTGAATATGACTACCGCTCAGCCGTTGATGTTGTTGAAACATCAGTCACTGCCAACAACTCCTATTCAGGACTACGTTCACCCGGACGATCATGCTGAGCCTACTTATGAAGTGACCCTTGTGTTCAAACCTTTCACAGTTTTATTATTTATTATTGTAAAAGAGACCCACCCACTTATTTTAAATGTTGTGTACGTTTTTTTCTAGAGAGGTGAAACAGCCCTCCATATTGCCTGCCGTCGACGTCATATAACAATTGTGCGACTGCTTCTTAGGAATGGAGCAGCAGTGGATGCGAAAACACAGGTAGAAGTAAACAATTTGCTTGTGATGGTTTAGTAAATGGTTAAAGCTTCTTTTTTAAAGGTAGTGTCCATTTAAACCGGGAACTGTAGGTATCAAACAGAGACAGTGTGTTTCATCTCAAAATCAAACACTAAGTAGACAGTTGAAAAATGATACACATTGAACCATTTTTGACGAACTTTGAAGTGTCTGATATTGAGATTAAATGCTGTGTTGAATGCTTGATGTTTCTTCTCGAATAAAATGATTTTAGGAGGAGCAATTAAGGATGCAAAAATGAGGAGTTCTCCATCTGATTTCCAAACACTCATTAAATGTTATGCCACATTAATGAAGGAAGAGTGGAAAATTCTTAGATTTGAAAGAGAAGAGTGCAGGTGGAGAGTGTTAAGCGTGGATCTCACATAGCTTGACATGCGGAACAAGAAGTCATGGGCAACAGAGGCCATTCCTGTCTTAACCGACTGGCCAGTATATGAGAGCCATGAATTATTAGAGCCAGATAGAGTTAAATTAACGAGTTCTATTTGGGGTGTTGGGCTTGTACTTACATAGGTTTGGATGGTTAGTTGTGAACGGCCTCAAAAACTTTGCTCATTTTTATTATAAGGATCTTGCATTGAAATAACGCCCCACTTCAGAAATAATTATTCCAATTTTGAACGCCCATTCAAGACCTTTTCTTCCCTGCTAATATTGATGTCTCAAATACAAATACCCCATTCTAAATCAAGAGTTCCAAAACTATACTTCTGTTGGTTGCCACACACCAATGAAGGTTATGTGGGGAAGCAAACGTTCCCTCCCCTACCCATGGTCAGGAAAGGCACTGACTGTGAATGTCTCCTCCCTGTTTCTTTACCTTTCAGGATCGCGAGACTCCACTGCACATTGCTGTTAGAACCAAAAATACTGAGATGGTCAACCTCCTATTGGATCATGGTGCTTCTCCAGATGCTATTGATAAGGTCTATAAATCTGTGTTTTTTTGGTCTGTCGCAAATTAGCCTGCAAAGCAGGCGTATTTTGCTTTGATATCGATTTGGACTTTCGACTGACCGAGAGTTGGGGCGAGTCAAAAAAGGATTCCATGTGCTTCTGGGTCGCGCTTTTAAAACAAAAAAAACACGCCTGCTCTGCAGGCTAGACGCAAATATGAAAATAATCGTGTGAACATTATTGTGATCACAATTAACACGATTACAATTAACGACACAATTAACAATTTTTAAAAAACACGCCTGCTCTGCAGGCTAGACGCAAATATGAAAATAATCGTGTGAACATTATTGTGATCACAATTAACAGGACATTGATTGTTATTCAGTCATTCTTTATGATCGTTGTCATCGTCACAATCTTTGTTTTCACTATCGTTGTCGTCAAGGTGATGGAAAGGAAAGTAACTTAATCATTCATCATCAACCTTTGCGATAATTCATTATTTTTATTAGTATCATCTTTATCGTCTTCCCCATCATCATCACCTTGATTGTTATCATCGTTATCATCATTAGTACTTCGGAAGAGATATTACATAGCAGCTAGCCACTATAGGCTTTGTTGTTTGGAGAAAGACGTATTGTATCCTTAAAGGTGATTCCTCTTCCTCTACGATGCCAAGACATAAAGGACCACTTTCTAAAATGACGTTCAACTTAGACCATAGTAGATGACTTTTTTTTCTTGTCTGTGCTTCATCCCTGTTCGTCCTTGCTTAAACAATGCTTAGATCAGTTATGGCTTTTTTAAACATCCACTAAGCTCGGTTATTATAACTGGCCAAATGACTAAATAGTCCAATCTTTGTGGTTATTTTTGTCCACAATATAGCTAAAGCATGCCAGGTACCTGACAGATGTTAGTAGAGTGGGAATTATATTAAGTATCGTCTGGTTAAGAGTCATCTTTGCTCGAAACACAGTGTCAAAGAGATACATCCTGGATTGTTTACATTAAACTGTGTACAGTATGATTAACAATATCTTATAAATTTCTTTTCATCAGAACAAATGCACACCTTTGCACGTTGCTGCTAGAGACGGTGATGAAGAGCTTGTGGAAATTCTACTGGAGCACGGTGCTTCTGTCACGGCGCTATCGAAGGTAACATATTACAGACCGGTCAGGTCAATAATTATTATTCCCCCAAGATTCCGTTTATGAATTGATTATTTTATGGGTGATTCCATTGGTTTTAGATTTCAGATTTATCTCTGGATTCCCGATTGCGTAATGAGCAGTGAGTTCACACGCACGTTCAGTTTTATAAATGTATATCTTCCTTGCAATTTTGTCTATTCAAAACCATCTCAATCTGTCCGCGACATGCTGAAAATTTTTAATTGTAGTCAACAATCAACTGTTTATTATGTGAGCAGGAATGCAGATTTGAATTTGATACTAAAATAAATGTGGAAATGGTTGTTCATTTTTCATTGATTGTGGGAACACCAGGGGTACGTTTGACCTGGCGTAACTGTACTTCATGTAATATATCAAACATGAGACGCAGTGTTTCATCACCAGATGAAACACCGAGAAGAGAGTTGAAAATACGACGCGTAGCGGAGTATTTTTGACGAACTTCGAGGTGTTTCATCTGGTGATGAAACACTGTGTCGAATGTTTGATATTTCTTCTCAAACAAAATCATTTTTGAAGGAGAAATTAAGGATGCAAAAATGAGCAGTTTTTCATCCGATATCCAAACACTCATTAAACATTAATTTCCTTTGAATTTTCTTTATGAATTATTAATGAGTTTGAGAAGTACACTTCACTTACACATCAGCAGCAACCCTTCTGACCATCGTACAGCCATTAATTTACATGCTTTAGTTTTGTTTCACTCAATCATTTTATACATTCTTTCACAGAAAGGGTTTACCCCTCTTCATGAAGCGGCCAGACAAGGCCATGTTAGAATAGTGGAGATCTTACTCAAGTGGTATGACAGTCCAGACCCAGAAGGAAAGGTTAGTTCAAGAAGATGTCAAGTATTTTTCTGATATTTTTATTAACGTGTTGAAAAGGCGAAAGGTCGGGCATGTTTGTGTAGATGCAGAATCTAACATTTTTATACTAGTTATGTCGTGCCTTTTCCCGCATTAATAATTTTGATAGTTTCATTTCTTTCTTTTTGTAGCACGTGGTATCGGAGTAAACGCTTCGTCCGTAAAATTTTAAACTTCGTGTCGATGCTATGTTTTTTATCGAGCTTTTTTTATAGTTTAATGCGGTAGCACAGACAAATTTATCGAGTATCAGCAAATTATTTTGTTTCTCCGGATCGGTTAAGTAGCCAGAGAGTATCAAATGGTGCAAAAAATGGAAGTTGATATGTAGCTTCCCATCAACGTACATCACAAGTTCACTGATCTTTGTTTAGCTCTGGGCGATATTTACTGCACAAAGGCTAGTGGAGCCCAGGAAATCGCATGACATGGTTAAACACGACATTGTTAAGAATCGGCATGCCGGTTTGATGCCCGCGAGTAAGCTCTTTGGAGAACACTCTTTTCCCTCTTCCATCTCGACCTCGTTCCCAGTGTTCTCTCCTGGGGAAGAGTAGGAGAGAACCCTGGGAACGAGGTTTTTGGCTAGTTGCAAGCGTTAGAGAGCGTGATAGAGAAGTTAAACTCACAGCTACCGAGAAACACCTGCAGAGTAGTGGTCAGAGTGAGAGTCTGACAACAAAAGCCTCCGAGCTTGCAAGCCCAGCGCTGGCTATGACCACTCGACCCCAATAGCCCACGTTCGATATATTAAAATTCTAACATGACTCCGAGGCTTTCTGGTCATTTCTCTATATTGGGTTTGATTTTCTTTGTGCTCAAGTCTCTTGTAGGAATTACGAGACAATAGAGTCGTAAAAAAATGTTTCAATTTTGACCCTAAAACCTCGGAGTCATGTTAGAATTTTAAAATATCGAACGTGGGCTATTCGCCACTTTAGAAGCGAGAAGGGAACTGGGACCGAAACGTGTCCCGCAATTGTTCATGGGATCGTTACTGGGGACATGCCGTCCGCTATTGGCCAATTTTTCCCCTGCCCCTAGTAACAGTCCCAGGCGTCCTTGCAAAAGTTAACTAAACCTAGTTTCCCTCTCGTTTCTAAAATGGCGAATGGCGGCCTTTGAATTTGTTTAAAAGTATTCTGTTTTCTTTGTGCTGAAATTTTGTCGTTGGAGAAGAATCGTATCCATTTTCAGAAATATACTAACATGAATGTACACTCCTAAGTCTTCTGCATGAATATTGCGATGATGATTTGAATAAGAGGTTTTTTGTATCTATTGTAATTGTGTGATTTATTTTAGTGTTCTTTATCTTGTAGCATGGTCTTACACCTCTGCATGTTGCAACACACTACAACAGTGACAAAGTAGCCACTTTCCTGCTGGACAACAATGCTAACCCTAATGCTCAAGCAAAGGTATCCCCCCCGCTAAAGTCGTTTTAATTGATGGTATAAACACTATTAACTGACCGGCTTCTGAGGTCTTTTCAACTTTTGACTGGGACGAGTGAGCGAAAATCCGTCAACTAAAGAATGACTTGAAATTAGTAAAGATGCCAACTTTTGACGTGATGTGTTGAATAGCTCCGCAAAGTCACGGAATTTTACAGACGTTTGTATGGTGGTAGGGGAGGGGAGAGGTGGGGGACAAGTTTGCGCCTCCCTTCCCACGATACAAACGTCTGTAAAATTTTGTGACTTTGTGAAGCAATATTATCGCTCGCTTTTAACGAATCGCCTTTAAACTTTGTAATTTCCTTAAAGTTCCCTTTTCCGGGTTTCTGTCTAATGCCCCGAAATTGGAAAAAGAAAACATTTGTCCAGACCGTTTTCCAGATTTCAACTTGGAAAGATCTATAATTATTATTATTAAAAATATGTTTATTATGAAAAATCTGACCGATTTTCGTAAAACGGTGGAAAACGGTGTGGCTCCGCGCCTGACTACAGTGGAACCCCGCCTTACGGCCACGTCGTTATAACGACCATTCTTTCGACCCAAATGTAAGAATCACTGAGTTATTTTATGATTTTAAAGACCTCGTTATTACGACCAGGATTTTATGGCCTAACGGTGGCCGCATTAACGAGGTTCCACTGTATTTCAAAAGCTCTGTTACTCACACAGATAAAATACAATCATTGTTTTCCACTTGACTTAAACTCGTATTTTACTATTGATTTTGTAGAATGGATTCACGCCTCTGCACATTGGAGCCAAGAAAAACAGAATAGACATTGTACTCTTGCTGCTGAGGCGAGGGATGGACCCTGATATCACAACTCAGGTACTGTCTGTTTTTATTGATTAAGACGGAATCCACCAGAAAATTGAGTAATTTTAATTTTCAGTGGACAAAAACCTTGTACCAGAATAATTTAAAGGATATTGCATTCTTTTTTACATTTTTCAAGGGCTAAAGATGTAATTAGACATTTGTAATAACCCCAAAGAAAATTTCTCATCGGAGTCCGAGAAAATGAATGTCAAATTTCACAAGAATTGTGAAAAAACAGAAAAATTCTGAAAATTTCATGTGTAAGATGTAATTTTGTGAAATTGACATTCATTTTCTCGGGCTCCAAAAAGAATTTTTTTTTTGGTGTTACTACAGATGATTTATTACATCTTTAGCCCTTGAAAAATGTAAAAAAGAATGCAATATGCTTTAAATTATTCTGGTACAAGAGTTTTGTCCACTGAAAATCAAAATTACTCTATGTCTTGGTGGATTCCTTCTTAACCTTTTTAGCCCCAATATCCACATACAATTTCCCCAGACTGTTCTCCATACATTTCCTCAAAGAATTAGTTGAGAGAATTTGATAAAAGGTCAAAGCTTTTTTCCTTGGTTGATGATTCTATGAACTCTCATAACCATTTATCTTGATTATGTTATGATATTGTTAGAAGAAAATTAGTGTTGATCGTTATTGGGACTTGAAGCCCGGTTAATCAGTTGTTGGGGACATCAGCCTTTTTCACAGATCAGCGGGCTCATATCTATCTAAAATGCTTCGCGCTACTCTAATTAGTGATATTTGCACAGACGGGAAATCGTCGGGAAAGTTTAGGCTTTATTTCCGCCACTCTCTCGGGTATTGGGGCCCTTTCCTGGAAAGTCCCAGTGACTTTTCGGGCCCGGAAATGTTTTACCGTGTTTGCATTCAAGATCAAAGTTTCAAAAAATTTTTCAATAAGACTATCAGTTAAGGAAGCAAAACTGAATGTTTTGTGAGCTAGTGACTGTGTTACTGTTCAAAGGGTTTTGATTTTAAAATTTGCCTTCTGGCCCGAAAAGTTCACTGGGCTTTCGAGAAACGGGCCCCAGGTCTTGTTCCTCCCCGAGAAGAGTCTTCTCTGGGAAGAAGTGCGGGCTCGTTTCCCGAACAGCGGCCGTTAATCGAGCTTGGATCTTCCCGGTGTCTTGGCAGTTCCTTGTCCAGCTAAGCCTGTTTTGCTTTCTCTGTTCAGACTGGCATCAGCCCTCTACACTTGGCAGCTAAAGAAGGTCACGTGGAGCTTTGTGAACACCTCGTGGAAAATGGAGCTCTCCCAGGCGTCACCACCAATGTAAATAATGATATAAACAATAATATTGCAATAAAAAAACAACAACAACAAATACAAAACAAAACAAGGTAAAACAGCACACAGTGGTCACTGAAATACTTCGTTTATTTCAATCTGGTCGAAGTTAAGCCACGGTCAGTAAAGAAAGAAACCTGTAGCGTCAGAAGTTAGCTGTTCGCCTGTACTTTGGAGGCTGACGCATGTCTTGATTTCAGGTCGTTAGGGAAAGATGAAATTTCCATTTCTTTGATGAACTTTAATTAACTGTACAAATCAACTATACTGTACCAATTAACTGTTTTTGCTGTGTTTAAAGTACATCAAAAACAGGTTAATTTAGAAATTCATGTCAAAGGAATTGTATCGCAAGAATGAAGGCAATCCGGATTATTCTGGAATCAGTGTTAGGAGTTGACACTGATTTGACGCGATTGCTCCGTTAATATCATCGGCTTTTATCTGACGGGGATATGTGTCGTTAAGCTAAAAATACATGCTTAGATTTCTTATTTAAGAAAATTGTTTGTTTTTTGTTATAGAACGGATTAACGCCATTGCATCTGACAGCTAGAGAAAACAGAATTGATGTGGCTAAACTTCTTCTCAAGCACAATGCCCCTATCAATGCCCAGACTGTGGTATGTAATTTATTTGTACATTGAGTTTGAGTAGTTTTCGATTGAGCGTCGAAGGTAATTTAGCAGTTGCTTTGGTTCGCCCTATTGAAGTAAGGCCTGTTTACACTGTAAGATTTGTCGGTGCGATCTGTTGGCTGCCAATTTACACGCTACGATTCATCGAGCCGGTCTTTTTATTTAAAGGCAAACGCCATGATAAACTTGGGCCATATGTTTACTTAACAAATCGGTCCCAGATCGGGCCGACAAATCGTACGTTGTTAACCGGCCTTTTAAAAGCTCGCGCCTCATTCTCAACCGATGAGGAGTCCAGGGCTGTGCTCTAGCAGCGCCCGGAGTCGCCTTCATTTTGCTTTTGGGCGACTAGGAAATCTCAGTTTTTAATTAGAAATCATATGCTGGACGCCTTGGATTTTACAAGTTCAGTGCACCGGTCTCCCTAGATTTTTCTTAGAGCACAGCTTTAGAGTCATATCAAAACCATACGTGACTTGCTCACACACATATTTCAACCACCTGGCACTGACTTCAGGTATTTGGTTCAGGTTCTCGAACTTCTGTTGTGATAGGCTGGATAAGTTACTTTGGCTTTTTTTCAACCAATCAGAACTAAGGCTAAAACCAATGTTTACATGCGTTTTCCCTCGCTTTAGTGTCTGTTTCGAATACTGATTGGTTGATTTAAATGATCGCAATGGATCCACGGTTTTTTAACTTTTACCAGTCACGGAATATCCATCGACACTGCTGAAAAGAACGCCTTTAAACTAGGAAACTTACCAATTGTAAAATTGATTTGTCAGAAGCTAGAAAAGCTTTAGTTCTGCAAAGTCGTGAAATGCCATAGTCGTTTATTCGATGGGGTTATAAACCGGCCCCCGCCTTACAATATGCTGCTCGATTTCTTGGCTCTACGATTTTATCTTTTCGTTAATTTTTGACATATCACTGACTCTCAAACGTAGCATGAATGTTACCGATTTTATGGCTTTCTCTCCAGCGGTGTTGACGGATTTTGTTAACTGGTTCGTCATGTCAAACAGGTTAAAAAAAGGTGAAAGAGTCTGCTGTAAGCATAATTGCCAAAAACACTATTGGCAATTTTGCAGTTGTTTCCAACTGTTAGGTTTGAGTCGTGTAACACAGACTGACATGAAACCACTTACTTTTGCGTAAATATACGGATGCTCATGCTGACGTTACCTATTGATATTAATGTGCCAAACCAGAAGCGCATTGGTTTTTGAAACTGTTTCACTCTTTACAAATTTGAATAACAAAAACGGTCGATGTTTGTAAACAGTGATATCTCTTATAATTAACAGTAAACGGGAAGTTAAGGGAAAGCTTGATCGCATGGTATAAAATAACGTTCGCCGTTTGCTGTAAAGGGGATTCTAACTCGTTGCATTGATTTTGGTCATTCTCGCTTACGTAGCTTTCGTGGATGCTAGCGCTTTTAAACCCTAACAATGTTCAGCATCATTCACTCTTGAGCTATCACCTCTTTCACTATAACATCATGAGAATACAGTAAATGATCACCTTAGATAAAAACACCCTGATTTTGATCCAAACTCTCTTCACAAGTTCCATATGAATTGCGTAGGAAGTAGTGGGGAGAAAATGTATGCTCAATAAACTGATCTGTTTCACGTATTTGTCCTCACTCAGAGTGGCTTCACTCCTTTACATATTGCTTGCGTATATGGACACTTTGAGCTGGCCAGATTACTACTTGAGGCCGGTGCTGACATCCAGGCCAAGACGAAGAATGGTTATATGGCACTTCATCTTGCCGCACAGTATGGACATCAGTGGATTATTGACCTGCTGTTGGAATACGGAGCCCCTCCAGATGCCCTGACCAATGTGAGTAACTGCTTTTAGTTATCTTTTAGCCTGGCAGCATGCTCTCCATTTTGAGCGAAGCGAGTTGCGAGAGAACGCGTCTCTTTTCACGTGCTGCTCTCGCGTCACTACGCACGACTTCCCCAAGTGAAGAGCTTACTCGCAGGCTAGTTTTCGTCCTGTTGTAACGTTGAGTCTATGGATGAAAATCGCAGAGGTAAAAATTTAGCGAAATACAGCGAAAGGGTCTGTCCACATTCTATTAGAGTAGCTAGACCAAGAGTCATCTTACCTTGCCCGAAAAAATTCTTTGATTAGCAGGATTGATTACCGTTCTTCTGTAATTTTATAAAATTCTCCCAAAAAAACTTCACTCGCACGTCGGGCAAGTTCAGAAGCGAATTCACTAGCCCCGTAGCAAAATCCACTAGCCCTGGGCTATTGGACACGCCTTTCTTTGCACTCGGTGTGTTTTAAACCATTATACTCGTTTGCATATTTTCTTAATCAGTGGAATGGCTGACGGCAGGGCCCTGTGAAGGTTATAATACTTGTTATTAAAAACTGAATCATTTGATAATGCAATTCTAGAGCTCTGATTGGCTTAGCCATCATGGTATATGAGCCATTATACCATGCTCTCCAAATATGGTAACTGTACGCGTCTGCTCAAAATTAAAAACAAGCTGAAAATCGATTGATTTACAAAATAAAGTCGGGGAGAACTCTCGATATTTTCTGGGCGTTTTTAATAAAACAATTATTCCACTCGCGCTTGTTGGATATGAGATGATTATAGCCAACTCGGCGCTACTCACCTCGTTGGCTATCTACCTTCTCATATCCAACGCGCACTCGTGGAATAATTGATAATGAGCCTGCTTGCGTCGGATGCAAACCAGCATTAAGGCTAATCATATAGTAGAATCCCGTTAACTCGAACTCTGAAGGGAAGCGAAAAACAGTTCGAGTTATCGGGGTCGATTGAATGTGAACTTTGCCATCTTAATAATTAATAGTTACTGATTTTTCAGCTCTTCAGAGTATAGTGCAGTGCAAATTTAACTTATTTCATCGGAGACGTTAACATGATTATGCTTCTTATGATAAAACGTGATCTGTTAGTTGCACCAATCAAAATCAAATTGCTGTAGTGTTAGTTTTTGTGGATTTACCGATTATACATCAAGAAGAGATAATGAAATGGTATCCGAGTGGACTTACAAGAACCAGAATTAAACTCATCGGGGTAAAATTCAGTGAAATTTTGATCAAGGGAAAGGAAATTTAGTTTGAGTTAGCGAGGAATTCAAGTTATCCGAGTTCGAGTTAACCTAGTAAAAATCGGACTGAAAAGTGGGTGAAATCGAAGGAAAATTAAGGACTTAGTTCGAGTTATCCGAGTTCGAGTTATCGGGGTTCTACTTTAGTTAGAAGAGGAGACTGGTTGTGAATCACTGCAAGCTTCAAAGATAATACGGGCTTCATAACTATTTTTCTCTCAACTATGGGCTTAAGCCTTGGACCAAAGATAAGACTTGCTACCGCGTTGGTCTTGACACTTGTTACAATCTTCTCAGACGCATTATACGTTACTGCGTGGGTTAATTAAGAAAATTGTCACGTATATCAGTTATAGTTTTTTGGCAAGTTGACAGCGCCTTATATCTGTACAGACTTCAGTCTGCAAAGAACACGCACAAAATTGGTCCAAAGTTTTAATCATTTTTCTTGTTACATAAGACAATTTACTATATGTGCATAAGTGACATCCAAAACGCAGTTGGCATTGTGTTAAAGTAAAGGGTTTGTTAGTTGATTATAAAGATTCCTTTCGCCTCGGCTGTTAAGTCTTAAATACAAAAGCTTGGAACATGTTCAAGTTAGACGCACTCACGATTGTTAAGTCTGTTTATTGGATTCATTAAGTACGTGTTAAAGTGATGCGTGGACCGTTTTGCAGGGGATGGAGACTTATTGTAACCCAGGTTCGTGATAAGAGGCTTTCAAATGAGTAAACAAATATTGACGGAAACATGGCTCAGTACGGCGGAGTCTGTGGAGAAGTACAGTGAATGACGCATTCATGAGAGATCTTTGGATTCGAGACGAGGGCGAGGTCTCCAGAAATAGAGACCCGGAAAGTTAATTTGACCTTTTTTCACCAGATATGTTTTCTTTGGTTTTGGTTGTTATTAAAGAAAGTTAAGCCCTGTTCTGATCGCAAAATGATTTTTTTAAAATTTCTAACATTTGATAATTATTTTCCGTCACTTCGGCATTCTCGCTAAAACTCGTAGAAGAATGACGACGGCTATCGCGTTTTCCCGCCAAAATGACGCTGGTTTACGCGCGCGCACTACTTAGTATTGGACCAAAGATTTTTAAGACCAAAGATATTAGGTGCTACGCCGTTTATTACGACACTTCAGTTACAATCTTCTCAGACGCATTATGCTTCACTCTGTGGGTTAATTAAGAAAAGTGTCACGTACGTCAATTATAGTTTTTTGGCAAGTTGACAGTGCCTTATATCTGTACAGTCTTTAGTCTGCAAAGAACACGTTTAAAATTGGTCCAAATTTTTTATCTTTTTTCTTGTTACACAAGACAACGTGTAGATATGCGCGTAAGTGACGTCCTAAATTCAGTTTGTATTGTGTTAAAATAAAGTCTTTTTAAGTTGATTGTATGACATTCGGTTCGCTTCGGCCATTAAGTCTTTAAGACAAAAGCTTGGAACATAATCAAATGAGACGGGCTTACAATTGTTAAGTCTGTTAATTGGATTCATTAAGTTCATTTTAAAGTGATTTGTTGACCGTTTTGCCGGAGTCTGTTTGAAACCCGGTCGGGTTCTTGATAAGAGGCTTTTCGTAAAGCAAGCTTCAAATGTGTAGACAAATGATGACCACCACAAGGAAGAGATTTTAATTTAAAGTTTTTCCTCTTATTCTCCAAAAATAGACACCCCGGAAAGCTTAATTTGAGCTTTTTTTACCAGAGATGTTTACGCTGTTTTTTGTTGTTTTTTTTTTCACTGTAAAGTTAAGCCCTCTACAGTTGAAAACTTCAGTATTTCCGTCACTTCGACATTCTCGCTAAAATCCGTAACAGAATGACGACTGCTATCACGTTTTCCCGCCAAAATGACGCTGGTTCACGCGCGCGCATTGCTTAGTATTGAGAAAATCTCGTCCTTATCTTAGAAGCTAAAGGTCTCTATTATAACTTGAATTTTCCACCCCAAAACTTACGGTTCGAGCGGTAGTCCTGACAAACTAGCGTTGTGGAGAATATGTTAACGTAAGGAATCTGAATTCGTCTTAGTTGCATGCATTGTTCGTGTACCGAAAATAAATATGAAAAAGAATAAAATTTTCATCAGAAGCCTGGCGGAAGTGAAAGCAATTGTTAAAAGTTTGTTTCAAACAGCTTCAGAAAAATTCCAACGTTCTTTGTGTTCTGAAACTCATTTCTAATCAAAGTGACAATTAAATAACAAGTTGAGTTTCTCCAGCAAATTGGCAAACTCTAGGAATGTACTGTTTTTGCGTAAACCATGAAATAGAAATGGGACTGTTTTAGTAATGTGGTAGTCACCATTCTTTAGACTTTATTGCCTTAGTTATTTGATTTTTGTTAGTGCGAGGCTTAAAAACCCGCGGTCGCTCTACGCGTAACACCGACCTCATTTTTCATGCATTTATCATAGTTAGCTTAATACCCGACTTCCGAAACGAAACTCAGTAATCTGCTACTTTTATTTCACTAACCTTGTCCAAATATTGACCCAACAAACTTACGTAAAAACTTACGGTTCGAGGTTAACCCAGGTGGCGGGCCACATGTTATATATCAAGGTTTTTTAAATCGGCTTACTTTGTTGAAATAACCAAACGATCGTGCCTGAAGTGTTTTTATCTGTTATGGTGTTTTGTCGTTATTAAAGGCTGTTACAGAACGCTGTATTTTCAAAGGAAGATCAAGAGCTTTTTATTATCCAAACCTTAAAACTCTTTCGGATCGACTTGAAAATATCCCAGGCTGCGCGCAGACCTGTCCCATAGCCTGTAAATATGTCAGCTACTACTAAGAATTGTCGATACAGAGATTACCGCTGAACCGTGTTAATACCATTTGTACTTATTTAGATAGGGTTCTGGAAAAGACTCGTCAAGATTTCAAGCAGTCATAAGATTCCTTCACATGTCAACGAAAATTGTTAGTTTTTGGAGAGAACTCCATGTGAACAAAAAATGCCTCGTAACAGGATTCATAAAAATTTTGAAAAGTTTGTTTCACAAAATTGAAAGTTTCGGTAGATTAGTCAGTCACGGCGACACAACTGAATGCCATATTATCAAGCCTAAAGTAGTTTGCGTGGCTCCTGCCTATAATCTTCTTCCATCGTTCGTTTAAATTTTTTATGGTGCCTTTATAGTTTAACTGTAATTCCTCTTAAGCAGGTTAAACGTTCACGCTTTCTGTCAGGACGGAGAAAATTTGTGTAATGAAGGCATGTCTACAGTCTAACTATGTGGAAGTCATTTGAATCCCATAAAAATCTGTGTCGTGTTTGGTCGAAACATGTATAACACGTCGTTTCGTCAACAGGC
The DNA here is from genome assembly GCA_942486025.1 of Porites evermanni. Classification (NCBI taxonomy): domain Eukaryota; kingdom Metazoa; phylum Cnidaria; class Anthozoa; order Scleractinia; family Poritidae; genus Porites; species Porites evermanni. The sequence goes on along the minus strand of CALNXI010000622.1, from coordinate 61,192 downwards.
TGGGTTTCTTTCGGAGTCAAAACGTACACAGTGTTTGAACAGTGTATCAACTCCAATGCTCACGTAGCCTATTGCAACAGCCGCAGAAACGCTTAGATGGCTTATGGCTCCAAGCGCGGGAAGCACGTGTGAGCAAGTCATTTTTTATTGGCTGAGAAGTGTCCCGCTTTTTTTTTTTAGCCTGTCACGCAACGTAGCAATGTACGCAATATATTTCAAAGTAACTTTCAGTACTCAACTGAAAACTAGTTATGAGAAATTCCTGAATTACGTAACCAAGCCAATCTTGCTTTACTTGCCAGTATTTAAACAGAAACTTCCTTTTAAAAAGAAGTTCCCGTGTTTGCGTCTGCGTCTCTTTGTCTCTTTGGAGTTGATGTGCTTCCGCCCCTGTGTTAACTCCTAAGGCGAATAAATATTCTCGTACAGTCGAACATTGCGTGTGGCACATTTTAGGAATTTGACACATAATAACCTCTTGTATTAACTAAAATAAATATAGCAATATGTTTTATCTTCTACAATAACATTGGTAATATTTAAACAGGAAACTCCTTGCACGTAGTTTTTATTAAGGGTGCCAAAAGTTATGACCTTGATTAACTTGGGGTAAAGTATAAAACTATGTTACTGATGGGTTTTGTTTAAGTAGTTGCGATTAGTCCATAGCACTCTTTTTGGAAACTTGGTAAAAAAAAAAAGTAAGTACAGTGAAAATTTTTCTATTTGTGAACATTCGATTATGCGTTTTTTCAAAAAGAAAAACGGTTTTTCGGGTTTTCATAATTGCTTCTGTTTCTAGTTTTGCTCAGTGTGTGTTGATCCATTTGTCAGAGGATGCTTTTCTTCAAGTTTTAAATGAGCTACAAGGACGTTCTTAAGTAGTCTTTTCAAAACGAGGCTAGGATTTGTCCTGTCAGTTAATCGTTGAAGCCTCCGCTTTTTCGTTTTTGTCAGTTTTTATTGCGGTTTCGCGGTTTTAGTCGATTGCAGTCATTGTTGCGGTTTTGTGGTTGCCAAAGCGACTGAAATTTGTCCGGGGCTGATCAACCATCGATGACACTGTCAAAAGTTTGTTCCTGACAAGCAAGTGAAAACACGCTCTTCCCAACAGTTTTCTCAGTGAAGTTCACTTTTCAGATCAGAGAGCTTTCTAACTTTTAGAGAGTTAGCGTTCAGATTTATATGTGAAGTTTGTTGAGAACCAGTTATCTTATGAGATTGAATATTTTAAACAAGTGGGGCACTTAATTTCAAAAAAGGTAGTCTTATGCTGTCTTTTTTCTTTGAGCCTCCAATGTCCTCCCAGAAGGACTGGTCCACCTTACAAGACTGTCATTTCATTGTAGAGCCTAACTAATTTTAATAAAATTAGAGTATTTAGACCCAGCATTTTAAATGGCATTGCTTTATCCTTTTGTGTTTTAGGAGGGCTACACTGCCTTGTACATCTCACAGAGGGTGAACTTGAATGCAAACTCTAGGAATGTACTGTTTTTGCGTAAACCATGAAATAGAAATGGGACTGTTTTAGTAATGTGGTAGTCACCATTCTTTAGACTTTATTGCCTTAGTTATTTGATTTTTGTTAGTGCGAGGCTTAAAAACCCGCGGTCGCTCTACGCGTAACACCGACCTCATTTTTCATGCATTTATCATAGTTAGCTTAATACCCGACTTCCGAAACGAAACTCAGTAATCTGCTACTTTTATTTCACTAACCTTGTCCAAATATTGACCCAACAAACTTACGTAAAAACTTACGGTTCGAGGTTAACCCAGGTGGCGGGCCACATGTTATATATCAAGGTTTTTTAAATCGGCTTACTTTGTTGAAATAACCAAACGATCGTGCCTGAAGTGTTTTTATCTGTTATGGTGTTTTGTCGTTATTAAAGGCTGTTACAGAACGCTGTATTTTCAAAGGAAGATCAAGAGCTTTTTATTATCCAAACCTTAAAACTCTTTCGGATCGACTTGAAAATATCCCAGGCTTCGCGCAGACCTGTCCCATAGCCTGTAAATACGTCAGCTACTGCTAAGAATTGTCGATACAGAGATTACCGCTGAACCGTGTTAATACCATTTGTACTTATTAAGATAGGGTTCTGGAAAAGACTCGTCAAGATTTCAAGCAGTCATAAGATTCCTTCACATATCAACGAAAATTGTTAGTTTTTGGAAAGAACTCCATGTGAACAAAAAATGCCTCGTAACAGGATTCATAAAAATTTTGAAAAGTTTGTTTCACAAAATTGAAAGTTTCGGTAGATTAGTCAGTCACGGCGACGCAACTGAATGCCATATTATCAAGCCTAAAGTAGTTTGCGTGGCTCCTGCCTATAATCTTCTTCCATCGTTCGTTTAAATTTTTTATGGTGCCTTTATAGTTTAACTGTAATTCCTCTTAAGCAGGTTAAACGTTCACGCTTTCTGTCAGGACGGAGAAAATTTGTGTAATGAAGGCATGTCTACAGTCTAACTATGTGGAAGTCATTTGAATCCCATAAAAATCTGTGTCGTGTTTGGTCGAAACATGTATAACACGTCGTTTCGTCAACAGGCTGGGTTTCTTTCGGAGTCAAAACGTACACAGTGTTTGAACAGTGTATCAACTCCAATGCTCACGTAGCCTATTGCAACAGCCGCAGAAACGCTTAGATGGCTTATGGCTCCAAGCGCGGGAAGCACGTGTGAGCAAGTCATTTTTTATTGGCTGAGAAGTGTCCCGCTTTTTTTTTTTAGCCTGTCACGCAACGTAGCAATGTACGCAATATATTTCAAAGTAACTTTCAGTACTCAACTGAAAACTAGTTATGAGAAATTCCTGAATTACGTAACCAAGCCAATCTTGCTTTACTTGCCAGTATTTAAACAGAAACTTCCTTTTAAAAAGAAGTTCCCGTGTTTGCGTCTGCGTCTCTTTGTCTCTTTGGAGTTGATGTGCTTCCGCCCCTGTGTTAACCCCTAAGGCGAATAAATATTCCGTACAGTCGAACATTGCGTGTGGCACTTTTTAGGAATTTGACTTGACACATAATAACCTCTTGTATTAACTAAAATAAATATAGCAATATTTTTTATCTTCTAAAATAACATTGGTAATATTTAAACAGGAAACTCCTTGCACGTAGTTTTTATTAAGGGTGCCAAAAGTTATGACCTTGATTAACTTGGGGTAAAGTATAAAACTATGTTACTCATGGGTTTTGTTTAAGTAGTTGCGATTAGTCCATAGCAATCTTTTTGGAAACTTGGTAAAAAAAAAAGTAAGTACAGTGAAAATTTTTCTATTTGTGAACATTCGATTATGCGTTTTTTCAAAAAGAAAAACAGTTTTCGGGTTTTCATAATTGCTTCTGTTTCTAGTTTTGCTCAGTGTGTGTTGATCCATTTGTCAGAGGATGCTTTTCTTCAAGTTTTAAATGAGCTACAAGGACGTTCTTAAGTAGTCTTTTCAAAACGAGGCTAGGATTTGTCCTGTCAGTTAATCGTTGAAGCCTCCGCTTTTTCGTTTTTGTCAGTTTTTATTGCGGTTTCGCGGTTTTAGTCGATTGCAGTCATTGTTGCGGTTTTGTGGTTGCCAAAGCGACTGAAATTTGTCCGGGGCTGATCAACCATCGATGACACTGTCAAAAGTTTGTTCCTGACAAGCAAGTGAAAACACGCTCTTCCCAACAGTTTTCTCAGTGAAGTTCACTTTTCAGATCAGAGAGCTTTCTAACTTTTAGAGAGTTAGCGTTCAGATTTATATGTGAAGTTTGTTGAGAACCAGTTATCTTATGAGATTGAATATTTTAAACAAGTGTGGCACTTAATTTCAAAAAAGGTAGTCTTATGCTGTCTTTTTTCTTTGAGCCTCCAATGTCCTCCCAGAAGGACTGGTCCACCTTACAAGACTGTCATTTCATTGTAGAGCCTAACTAATTTTAATAAAATTAGAGTATTTAGACCCAGCATTTTAAATGGCATTGCTTTATCCTTTTGTGTTTTAGGAGGGCTACACTGCCTTGTACATCTCACAGAGGGTGAACTTGAACACAACTATCACCGAAACACTCACCAAAGTAACAGTGACTCATATAACGCTGAAGAGAAAAGCGGTAAGTGCAATGCAAGTGAAAGGAGCTAGGTTATAAAATATTGGAAGTAGCTCAAAGCCCTGTAATCTCATTGGAAAAGAAAACCTGAAATAATGGTTCAGTTTTATTCAAAATTATTCTCTTCCTATGAATTCCTAAACTTTAATTGTAAGGCTTTGATTTTGATGGCCAGGGTGGGAACAGATTGCAATTTGAAAAAACTGGGCCAAGGTTTTCAAGTTAAACTCTTGTGTTGTCGACTAACCATGTATTGTTTTCCCTTTGACAGGATCGTGTGATGTCTTTCTTTCAGAGTTCCAATGTGAACCCATATCTGAGAATACTTCTCAGGTTTGACCCAAAACATATGGAACTCGCCATGACTTACCCACTTAATTTAAGCACTACAGCGACTAAATATTGTACAACCCTTTTGCAACATCGTTCAAAGTTTTTAACATTACCAATTCGCTGTTAGTTCACCAAACTATTTGAGATTCTCCTAAAAAAAGTTCTAAGTATTTGAAAATTTGTGAACCTGTTGTTACAGTCGGCGCCATTTGTCAACATTGTCTTATTCAGGTGGGAAACGTTTTTAAGGAAAAAAAACCTCATTATATTGAGAAAGGTGAACTTCCTCTTTTATACGTCCTTGTCCATGTTTCAACCTTATAGTTCTTACTGAAATCCCACTTAATGAAATCATTATGGCCTGACCGGTTTAATCGCGCTGAAGTCCAAGGGTCATTATTTCGAAATACAGTGGCGTCGATATAGCTAAGGGCCAAGCAAAGTATGTTCGCTGTATATCGAGGTTATTTTCCATATATCTTACTATTACCAGGGCGAAGAATGTTGTTCGGTGTACCGAGAACTTCCTTATAGAGAGGTTCGTTATATCGAAGTTCTACTGTATTTCTCAAGTCAAGAATCTTTCTCTGGAGAAACGTTTTTGCTGCAGATCAGACATAAAAAGACAACTACTGGTCTGATCGTTAGACCTAAAAAAGCAATCCTTTACATTTTCTCGTAAGTCCTCAAGACCTCTCTCAAACAAAAGGTTGTCATGGCTCTACACGTGTGCTATAATTCTCGGTGCATTTCGTTGCTGTTTGAAAAAAAAAACACAACCTGAAATGACCAAATTCTAGGAATTTCTGCTAAGACATTTCGCGAAGTATTTATGTTTTGGGCACCGAAGTAGCGAATATACAAGAAAGCAACTAGTGGTGCCAATGACATTCCTTTTTTAATGTGGTGTTTAATTTTTTGAGCTTTGATTAGTCGTTCGTTGAAGGGACAGTGTCAATTGTTATCAGCATTTTGAATAATCTCAGTAATGTGGTAAAACCTGAGTGTAGTATCATTAAGAGAAATTGAAAAATAAGGGTCTTCTAGTACAGGCAAATCATTCAGGAGAGTTTGGATATTCGTTAAACCTAGTATTGTTAAATGTTCACATTATACAGACAACAGAATAACAGAATACAAAACTTGTGTAAAAGTCAGATTTCGTGGTATTTATACGTACATCGTATATCGTCAGACTAAAAGGTGACATAGGAACAGTGCTAAAATACCACAAGTGTTGAATAAATGTTATACATTTGGGGAAAACACTAAGCGTCAGAAGTCGACAGGAGCGTGCAGTTATATGGTTCTCTGCTGGCTATTAAGCTTTCGTTTAACGATGGTGTCATATGCTTTTGAAATACAGTTGGCTTCTTTCTACAGTTTCTATAGACGGAGATTCAAGTTATCGTCGTATTGTAATTTCCTTGGTGTTACGGCGATCTTTGTTCAAGAATGAAGTGTTCTTATTAGCATAAATATGTGGCAGGCTACACGAGTTGTGAATGATCTTTGAGAGGCTCCTAACTGCTTAGATGTTAATGGCTCTGGTAGAAATGGGTACGAGCTTGAACCAGTCGAGTCGAAGTTTTCAACTTCTTATAGTACGCCTTAGTTGACTCGAGTACAAAATCATTGTGCTCATGCATTCCACTTTCCACAAGGCATTTCTGATTTGATGGTATCTTTTTGATGTGGATCTAGACGCCATTTATGAATTAGACATGCGGGTACTGAAATAGAGTTTTTGGATATTATTGGCTGAAAATGAAGTATTCCCCATGACGCTGACCCTAGCTATTAATGTTCAAACCAATTCAGTATACAATATCAGATGTGAACCTATCACTACTTCGAGAGCCTAGAGAAGTTAGTTTGGAAACCCTGTTCTCGGAAGCTCGGAATCTCGGAAGTTACGGGGAAATTCGTCGTCACATGATCCTTTTACGTGTAAAATACGACGGTGAGTTATAAACTTTACGATAAGTTTTTGAGATCTTGGAAGAACGTGGAAGTTTCAACGTTCCTCAAGAAGCTTGATATTGATTTCTGAATTCGAAGGAGCGCGAATTTTAACAGTTTGTAAGTCTAGAATTTATACTTCTTAAAATCTTTTCTTGTCTAAAGCTAATGCGAGCGTTTGTCTGCTTTAAGTTCAAGATAAGCCTGCAGATACAAGGAGGGCGGGGGCTGTGATGGAAAATAAACAAAAAAAATTAAAGTTTTGTGTTGGCTTTAAAATATGTATTTGATATTTATTCTCGAATATATTGTAGTCCAAAAACTAATAGTTATCGGGAGCATGTTCGAAGTTTGGGTAGGAACTTAAAGCGTGAGGTTAGAGAAGTTCGTTAAGAAAAAACGACTCAGATTTCTTCGCCACGACTACTTGTAAAATGATCAACCGTCCTGGGTTAATTAGAAAACGTGGATGCCAAGTACTGACAGTTAGCAATATTGCTTTGTTAACGTCGATTCATGCTCTGATATAAAGTGCAAATAAACTGCACGAATCTTAGATCTTAGAAATTAGACAATTTTGTTAGGCGTGATCGAAGTCAACCTATTATCTTGCATGTTTTAACGCTACAGAACTCGTAGCCTGCGTGCAGACGATAACTAAACTCTGATTAGTACCGTCTGTGAAGCAGCGCAGAGATCCTTGTTCTGGACCCCCAACGGACTCAACGAATTACCGGAAGTGCGTTTCGAATTCCCCTTCAACCTGATTGGCGATCACGACAAACAAAACAAAGGCCTTTTTTAACTGGCCAATCATTGTAGAGCCTAACTAATTTTAATAAAATTAGAGTATTTAGACCCAGCATTTTAAATGGCATTGCTTTATCCTTTTGTGTTTTAGGAGGGCTACACTGCCTTGTACATCTCACAGAGGGTGAACTTGAATACAACTATCACCGAAACACTCACCAAAGTAACAGTGACTCATATAACGCTCAAGAGAAAAGCGGTAAGTTCAATGCAATTGAAAGGAGCTAGGTTATAAAATATTGGAAGTAGCTCAAAGCCCTGTAATCACATTGGAACCAAAGAAAACCCTGAAATAATGGTTCAGTTTTATTCAAAATTATTCTCTTCCTATGAATTCTTAAACTTTAAATGTGAGGCTTTGGTTTTGATGGCTAGAGTGGAAACAGGTTGCACCGACTTTAAAAAACTGAGCCAAGGTTTTCAAGTTAAACTCTTGTGTTGTCGACTAACCATTTATTGTTGTCCCTGTGACAGAATAGTGTCATATCTTTCTTTTAGAGTTCCAGTGTGAACACATGTCTGAGAATACTTCTCAGGTTTGACCCAAAAAATATGGAATTCGCCATGACTTACCCACTTAATTTAAGCACTACAGCGACGAAATATTGTACAACCCTTTTGCAACATCTCGTTCAAAGTTTTTAACATTACCAATTCGCTGTTAGTTCACCAAACTATTTGAGATTCCCCTAAAAAAAGTTCTAAGTATTTGAAAATTTGTGAACCTGTTGTTACAGTCGGCGCCATTTGTCAACATTGTCTTATTCAGGTGGGAAACTTTTTTAAGGAAAAAAAACCTCATTATATTGAGAAAGGTGAACTTCCTCTTTTATACGTCCTTGTCCATGTTTCAACCTTATAGTTCTTACTGAATTCCCACTTAATGAAATCATTATGGCCTGACCGGTTTAATCGCGCTGAAGTCCAAGGGTCATTATTTCGAAATACAGTGGCGTCGATAAAGCTAAGGGCCAAGCAAAGTATGTTCGCTGTATATCGAGGTTATTTTCCATATATCTTACTATTACCAGGGCGAAGAATGTTGTTCGGTGTACCGAGAACTTCCTTATAGAGAGGTTCGTTATATGGAAGTTCTACTGTATTTCTCAAGTCAAGAATCTCTCTCTGGAGAAACGTTTTTGCTGCAGATCAGACATAAAAAGACAACTACTGGTCTGATCGTTAGACCTAAAAAAGCAATCCTTTACATTTTCTCGTAAGTCCTCAAGACGTCTCTCAAACAAAAGGTTGTCATGGCTGTGCAGGTGTGCTATAATTCTCGGCGCATTTCGTTGCTGTTTGAAAAAAAACACAACCTGAAATGACCAAATTCTAGGAATTTCTGCTAAGACATTTCACGAAGAATTTATGTTTTGGGCACCGAAGGAGCGAATGTATAGGAAAGCAACTAGTGGTTTCACTGACATTCCTTTTAATGTGGTTTGTAATTTTTTGAGCTTTGATTAGTCGTTCGTTGAAGGGACAGTGTCAATTGTTATCAACATTTTGAATAATCTCAGTAATGTGGTAAAACCTGAGTGTACTATCATTAAGAGAAATTGAAAAATAAGGGTCTTCTAGTACAGGCAAATCATTCAGGAGAGTTTGGATGTTTGTTAAACCCAGTATTGTTAAATGTTCACATTATACAGACAACCGAATAACAGAATACAAAACTGGTGTAAAATTCAGATTTCGTGGTATTTATACGTACATCGTATATCGTCAGACTAAAAGGTGACATACGAACAGTGCTAAAATACCACAAGTGTTGAATAAATGTTATACATTTGGGGAAAACACTAAGCGTCAGAAGTCGACAGGAGCGTGCAGTTATATGGTTCTCTGCTGGCTATTAAGCTTTCGTTTAACGATGGTGTCATATGCTTTTGAAATACAGTTGGCTTCTTTCTACAGTTTCTATAGACGGAGATTCAAGTTATCGTCGTATTGTAATTTCCTTGGTGTTACGGCGATCTTTGTTCAAGAATGAAGTGTTCTTATTAGCATAAATATGTGGCAGGCTACACGAGTTGTGAATGATCTTTGAGAGGCTCCTAACTGCTTAGATGTTAATGGCTCTGGTAGAAATGGGTACGAGCTAGAACCAGTCGAGTCGAAGTTTTCAACTTCTTGTAGTACGCCTTAGTTGACTCGAGTATAGAATCATTGTGCTCATGCATTCCTCTTTCCACAAGGCATTTCCGATTTGATGGTATCTTTTTTATGTGGATCTAGACGCCATTTATGAATTAGACATGCAGGTACTGAAATGGAGTTTTTGGATATTATTGGCTGAAAATGAAGTATTCCCCATGACGCTGACCCTAGCTATTAATGTTCAAACCAATTCAGTATACAATATCAGATGTGAACCTATCACTACTTCGAGAGCCTAGAGAAGTTAGTTTGGAAACCCTGTTCTCGGAAGCTCGGAATCTCGGAAGTTACGGGGAAATTCGTCGTCACATGATCCTTTTACGTGTAAAATACGACGGTGAGTTATAAACTTTACGATAAGTTTTTGAGATCTTGGAAGAACGTGGAAGTTTCAACGTTCCTGAAGAAGCTTGATATTGATTTCTGCATTCGAAGGAGCGAGAATTTTAACAGTTTGTAAGTCTAAGGATTAAGAATTTATACTTCTTAAAATCTTTTCTTGTCTAAAGCTAATGCGAGCGTTTGTCTGCTTTAAGTTCAAGATAAGCCTGCAGATACAAGGAGGGCGGGGGCTGTGATGGAAAATAAACAAAAAAAATTAAAGTTTTGTGTTGGCTTTAAAATATGTATTTGATATTTATTCTCGAATATATTGTAGTCCAAAAACTAATAGTTATCGGGAGCATGTTCGAAGTTTGGGTAGGAACTTAAAGCGTGAGGTTAGAGAAGTTCGTTAAGAAAAAACGACTCAGATTTCTTCGCCACGACTACTTGTAAAATGATCAACCGTCCTGGGTTAATTAGAAAACGTGGATGCCAAGTACTGACAGTTAGCAATATTGCTTTGTTAACGTCGATTCATGCTCTGATATAAAGTGCAAATAAACTGCACGAATCTTAGATCTTAGAAATTAGACAATTTTGTTAGGCGTGATCGAAGTGAACCTATTATCTTGCATGTTTTAACGCTACAATGAGATTATTGCGTGCAAATCACCCTCAACAGTGTATGGGCTTTTGAAACTTTTTAGACTGAATTAGCCCTGTCAGATTCTTAAGATGAACTTAAGATAGATACAGTTTACAATTTAAAGTGAAAGACATCTGACATTCCTGTCGCTTGTCCAAGTTTAATAGTCCGAATTTTCATCGAGTACCCACCATAATGTATTTATTAGCGAAGAAAGAGTTGCTAATATATTTATTTTCAGTAAATTGCTTTCTTATCTCCTTTGTATGAGTATTTCTAATGTTGTTTTCCGAGCCTTTATGCCAACTGTCTTTCCTTAGTTTTTTGTCTCTTAACTCGATTAGCTTTTAAGTTATTTTGAGTAACCTTTACCTGCGTTGTGCATGTGTTTCGATCAACTGACAGCTTTGCAGTCTCGGTCACTGGGCACTTTTAGGAACGCTCCTTTTAAAAAGTGCACTTTTTAATACACTCTTCCTTGAGATGTCCAGCCCCGCAAGTCAGCTCTCTCGCCTCGGGGAAAGGGGGTTGGAGTCTTCTGTGACCCCACTCCTCCTGAGGCTACAGGATGTCATACCTAGGAGATCATTCCTGGGATAAACCCTTGCATTTTTAGTCTCAACACCCCCATGAGAAAAGCTATTTCTTTCATCCTTACTCGCTAACCCCTGGGGGACGTACCTGACAGAAAGCACCTGCGACGTCACCCGCTACACTGCTGAAACTGCAGTTAATTGCCGTGACAGCTCACCTAAGTGACGTTACCCTTACGTGACTTTCATGACAGTCTCTTTAAGCTTGTGTGACTTGACGGTGTTGTTTGCCTGTTCAGAAAAAAGAAGGAGGGGAAGGCGAAGAAGACCAGGACTCAGACGACATTGTGTTCAGCGCAGCACCGGAAGAGTTAGAAGAGGAAGAAGTCCTGGAGGCTTTAGAGCTGGCTGAAGTCGAGGAAGGTAAGCTCGTGCAATTCAGTTTTGAGTACCGTGCAACGGGAATGATTAGTGCCTCTCCTTTTGACTGATCTTACCTCTACCCTAACAAAAGTAAAAACAAGCCTTGCAAAAACCTCAAAAGACACGCAAAGAACCCGGCGATTGCGCATGAACCTTACGCTTGTATTCTCAGCGTCCATATCCAAGCGTGGCAACACGTTTTTCAACCGAAAATTTTGTGTAAAGCTCACTGGAAGTTTTTAAGTCGGTGCAAAAACTTAGAATCATAGTTGTTTGGCTTTTGCTTCGTTAAGAAACTTAAGCGACCAGCTTTTATCTTCACGTCTTAGCTTGCGAGAGTACATTGTACCTTTTGCTTTGAGTCGCGCCGTTGTGATAGCTCCCATGATCCGCTTGACTTCTGGGTAAACTAATCGGCTTTGAATCCAGGTAAAATCCTGTCATGCCACCAACCTATGGAAACCTTTTAATTACGCCAATAAGTGCAGACTTTGGCTACCTTCCAAACCTAAGCTTAACTTAATCCCTGGGTTAGTGTAAATCAGATTGTGTACATCTGGCGTCAAAAAGTTTTGCGACCCATCACAAACGCTAGCGTGAGCTAGTGAATCCGGAAGACGTCTGTCTCTTCAGGGTGAAGGAAAATAAATATTTAAAAATATAACAAAAACATTTTTTTAAAACGAGGAAGAACATGGAGTGGGGATAGGAAGTGTAGGATTGCAAGGATGCCAGTGGATTAAAAGGTTCATCACTTGATTTCGGGATGACAGCGGTCACTGCTGTGACGGTCCATATTGTCACTTGAGCTTTCAAGTAGTAATATTAAGTTTAATTTTCGCCCCACTGACACCAGTAAAACATTTTTAATTTCAGTAAATGTGGTTTAGCAATTTGAAAACCATTGAGAGAAAATGGAAATACTTTTCTTTTGACTGTGCTTAATATGTAGTCAACCTAAACTCAGCAGGCAGTTTTCACGTGTAAAGAAGTTTTAAACTGCGTCAAAATTAACATCTTTTAAACGTGTCTTAGCGCTGGTCTGAATAGAGCATAAGTTTACAATTGCTTATTGTCTTTTAACCTTTGAAAGTAATGAAGCAAAGCCTGTATGCGTTTTCGTTAAAACGCGGGGTAGAACGTCCTTTTCAACGTGCCGGAACTTGATATTTTTACTACAGAATCAGCAATTCCCGAAGAGTCCATCGACCGTTTTATGGCAATGGAAGAGATTGTAGATGAAGAACACCACTTGACTCTCGGCCAACACCGAGACTCAGGCATCTTCAGCTCCTCACGATTCTCCGGAGGGTTCTTTGAGGGGACCCCTACTGGATCCAGAGCATCCGACTTGGACCGATCGCGCCTGTCCGATTTCAATGTGTCGCAGACTATAACGGCTTCGGAAACCATCGTAACAGAATCGGAGTTGCCGTCGAGTCTCGCAGATATGGCAGCGGATAACGTTCCTAAGTACGAGCCGCCCGTTTCCGGGGACTTCCTTGTTAGTTTCTTGGTCGACGCTCGGGGAGGGAAGATGGAGAGCTCGCAAACTGGACTTCGAATCACCTTGCCGCCAAGATCTTGCCAGATGCCAACGAGAATTACTTGTAAACAAATACGGTGAGTCATACATGGATTGTTATTGAACACATTCACTTAAAAATTTCCATCAAAGTATAGTTCGATAGTTTCATTTGAAGATTCACAGTTGATTTCATAGACGCAAAATTTTAAACCACTTTGTGTACTGCTTAATATCTGTCATTTGAAAGGTACACTTTAAGGTTTCATTTTCAAACGTTAGAACCACCCTCTAAAGTATAATAGACATCACCACAGGAACGAACTGTTCAATAGCTTTTATTTGAATGATCACACAATAATCCGCAGACGCAAAAGTTAGAGCCACCTTGTACAGCTTTATAAACAGTACCGTAGGAACGTACATGTACTGCTCAGTAGCTCTCTTTTGAATGTTCACTCTTTAGAATTTCGGCAACAGATTCAAAACTTAGAACTTTCTTGTACAGCGTAGTGAATAGTACCGGAGGAGAGTAGTGCTTAGTAGCTTTCATTTAAATTGTCACACTTAAAATTGTAGGCCACATACTGAAAAGTTAGAACCGCCTCGTACAGCATAATAAACAGCACCACAGGAATTAAAACCTCCTCTTCAGTAGCTTTCATTCAAGTCACACTTAAGAGCTTAGTCCACAGACTGAAAAGATAAAAACACCATTAACAGCTTAAAAAAAAAACAGTACCACAGAAAAGTGACTGAACCTTTAGACACTTTTTACAATCCTGACTGTCTGTTTATCGTTTTTGACCTTTAAGAAACGTTTGTCAAACAGGCTAACAAACAAAAAAAAAAAATACTGCATATACCCAAACCTGGCATTTGGTCTTAATAGTCTTAATCTTTCTCTTTCAAGGCCAAACAAACCATCTCTCTTACCGCCGCTTTATGAAGGCGAGGCTCTTGCCTGTCGCGTCCTTGATGTTAACCCGTCGGGCGTCAAATTTCTGCAGCCTGTTTACTTGGAGTTGCCGCATTTCTCTGCGCTGAGAGATGGCGAAAGAGAACTGGTTGTGCTTCGAACTCAGGACGGAGGGTGGAACTGGCAGGAAGTTTGTGTCGAAGACATGAAAGGTGAGCGAATAGGAGACTGGGCTGTGTTGTTTAGCGAACAAAATACAGAGAATCCCTGATATAGCGATTTTCGTATGACCTTGAAATGAAAACGCGCGAACAAAACGAAACAAGAAACGAACCGAAATACAGCGATTTGATTGGTTTATCGAACGGATACAAACGAGCGTGGCTTTTGGTTGGTTAAGCGCACGCTCGGATGAAAAAACTCCATGCTCGAGAATTTTCTAGAAATCAATCGATACTTCGCTTTGACTTCATACTGCAACACGATTGGCCAATCGAACAATGCCTTCTCCATATTAAGGATTATTTTGGCGGGAAAACGAAGAGTTCATGTTTGATCTTTTTATCTATTGGCTGATAAAACAAATAACGAACACTTACCGAAACTATTTTTCAAGGTCATACGAAAATCGCTCAATAGCTAACTGTAATGTAGTAGAGTGATTTACTGCAGTGTAAGTGCTGGTGTTGTATTGATGTTAGTGTTGGTGTTGGGGGTAAAGGGTTGGTGTTAGTAGTTTAAGTGCTGGTGTTGGGGATTAATGTTGGTGTTAGTGCTGGTGTAATTGTTAGTGTTGTTGTTAGTATTGGTGTAATTGTCAGTGTCGTTGTTAGTGTTGGTGTTAGTGTCGGTGTTGGAGATTAATGTTGGTGTTAGTGCTGGTGTAATTGTCAGTGTTGTTGTTAGTGTTGGTGTAATTGTCAGTGTCGTCGTTAGTGTTGGTGTTAGTGTCGGTGTTGGAGATTAATGTTGGTGTTAGTGCTGGTGTAATTGTCAGTGTTGTTGTTAGCATTGGTGTAATTGTTAGTGTCGTTGTAAGTGTTGGTGGTAGTCTTGTTATAACTGTTAGTGTTGATGTTAGTGTTGGTGCAATTGTTAGTGTGGTGTTAGTGTTGGTATAATTGGTAGAGTTAATGTTTGGGATTAATGTTGGTGTTGGGGGTTAACGTTGGTGTAAGTGTCAGTGTTAAAGGTTAGTGTTGGTGTTAGTTTTGGTGCATTGCCTTTCTCTTCACAATAAATTAAAATCTATTACCAAATTATACCTTATCGTTTTTTGTTTTCTCAATTTGTTTTAGCGGTGGATGGTTACAGTTCAGATATGAACATTCACCAAGGTTTTCCTAGCAAGAGATACGCTCGAATAGAAACGCATGACTTCCCTGAGAAGTTCTCCATTATCTCCCGACTGAAGAAAGAAAATTTCATGGTTGGACCGGGCGGGGATATCCTAAAGTCTTCAGTCCTTCCTCAGGTTCAAGTTAAAGTTCCTGAAGGAGCTGTGTCAAGTGGAACAAAAATTATTTTGCAGGTTAATACTTTGTACCCTCCTCTATTTCGCATCGCTGTTGGTGGTTTTGATATTGTCGAATTCATCTTGGCGTCATTTCTTACGTTTAGTATACGAGTTTACCCGTGGAATGGGGTATGGGCGAATTGAATTCTGAAGTTGAAAGTTTTAGTTGTTTGCAAGTAATCGTAAAGAAAATACATAAAGTAACCTGCCAGCTCGTGTCTCCTTTTGCGTGCTGCTCTCGCGTGACTTCTCGCGACTCCCCCCAAATGGAAAGCTGCATATTGGTCTCCTGCGTAGCCGCTCTCTGTGTTGCCACGCAGAGCTCCTTCTATTCGTCACGCTCCTTCTACTTTTTCGCAAAGACTTGTGGGATTATTACCGGGGACGCGCCGGTCAGCTATTGGCCAATCTTTTCCCCCCTCTCCCCAGTGACAGTCCCAGAGGTCTTCGCGAAAGCTCACTCAGCCCAGCTTCCGTCTCGTTTCTAAAGGGGCAAATGATGACACAAAGAAATGCTGTGTAAGACTAACTGCAAAATTGCTGGACGGCAAAAACGTTAATAAGCTAGAAAACCGGCAATTTCTACGCCGTTTTTTAATGCGCATATTTTTTGGTGACTCTTTTATCGGTAATCTTGCCTTAGAGGGTAAAGGTGCCTTGTATAAGTGAATGAATTGTAGAGTATCGGTCTTTTGTATTCCTAAGGGGAGTGAGACAAGGAAATAAGCAAACAAATAAGTCATCCGAACCGATCAAACTTGTTCATTGTCTTGTTCTTTTAGGTACAACCTGCTGATGAATCGTTCAACGACTATGAGGAATGGGTGGCTGTGAGCCCTGTGGTATCTTTAGAACCACAGGAATTAGTCTTTTCCAAGCCTGTATCCATTACCATTCCCACCCCTTTGTACAGTCCGAGTGGAGAAGAGGTTGACATCCAGCCCTCTTTGAGACTACTCAGCTGTCAGCCGCAGGACAATAGGAAGTCTATGTCCCATGCCCCTCTCTACCATTGGACTGACATCACTGATACAACACCGCTGAGCGTAGTAAATGCGTGCGCAACTTTCACGACCAGTTATCCCGCAAGGTGAGACACGTAAAATCTGCCTAAGTTCCTTTTCGCCTTTGAAGGTGCTGCGTCGCGTTTGTTTTTTAGAGGAGTTGACGCGTAATCGTGTCAAATTCTTAGGAAAAATCACCGTTATTCAATTTGAGGAAGCAACTGTCTATTGTCTTTTAGGTTCTGGCTTGTGGAGACACGTAACCCAGACAACGTGACGTCAGATGCGCGCCTTCTGTTCCGTAAGTTGACCGCTGTCCCATTCTTGGCCAAGGTCGTAGTGTTCGCCAAGGTTTCATCTGATGGAACCGAGGCTACACTGAGAGTCTTTTGCATTACTGATGATAATATTGACAAGACACTCGAAAAGCAAACAGGCTTCACTGAAGTAGCGCGAAGCCGAGATGTTGAAGTCTGCGAGGGAAGACCAGTTCACGTCAGGTATGTGTGAAAATAACTTACACTTAATTGATCGCTTACACATTTTAAAATCAGTAAATTTCACTAGTTCAGAAAATTAAACTACCTGTTTTCTGAAACGTTTGATTGGCCGTCGTAGAACGGTTGACGGCCTTGTGGACACCTCGCTGGTAAATACAAAATAAGATGGACCTAAGGGAGGTTTTGTGAGCCCGCGAGACTGAGCAACCCTCACAAACCCTTGTTTTCGCTAAAACCGCTGGACACATAATCTCCCCCGGGTCGAACCCACCTCGCTATTGCCCACTTCGGAAACTCTGGGGAGAATGGGTACAAGCTTTGGGTGCAGTGATCTCTGGGATTGTTTTAATGGACTTGCGTTAATTATGATTGGTCAATGGTATACAAGGCAACCGTTAACCAATCATAAGTAGCGCTTGCCCACCCAGAAAGCTTGTACCGAAAGCTTGTACCCATTCCTCGTGTAGTTTCTGGAGTGGGGAATTATTGTCACTCTGCTAACATGAACAGCAGCCGAATCTTTGGCAAAAATTCCAGGTGTTCCATTTAAACAAACTGTCGCTATCACCGACTTTTTCAAACACTTTCTGTAGGTCCCGACAGCACAGTTTTGTCGTATGCTAACTCTCATTCTAACGAACACTGAGCGCCATCATTTGGATGTTTATTAATATCGTTTGGTCTTTGCTAACGTTGATCAGCGCTTTGACTGGCTTTGACAGCGACTTTGTTAAACATGGGCTAAATTCTGTTTTAATTATTTAATTATTGGCCCTGAGTTTTAATCCTTTTTTGTTTGTATACACTAGGTGTTTAGGCAATGTCACGCCAGTCAACCGTGATCCACTGCAGTTCACATTTAATCCTTTCCGCGAAAACCGACTGTCCGTTACGGTCTGTGTAACTGATCCGTCCCAACCCCCCACCTGCCGGCTGGCTTTACTCAAGGAACCTCGTA
>CALNXI010000622.1:12545-43469 GCA_942486025.1 Porites evermanni | reverse complement strand
AAGGTTTCATCTGATGGAACCGAGGCTACACTGAGAGTCTTTTGCATTACTGATGATAATATTGACAAGACACTCGAAAAGCAAACAGGCTTCACTGAAGTAGCGCGAAGCCGAGATGTTGAAGTCTGCGAGGGAAGACCAGTTCACGTCAGGTATGTGTGAAAATAACTTACACTTAATTGATCGCTTACACATTTTAAAATCAGTAAATTTCACTAGTTCAGAAAATTAAACTACCTGTTTTCTGAAACGTTTGATTGGCCGTCGTAGAACGGTTGACGGCCTTGTGGACACCTCGCTGGTAAATACAAAATAAGATGGACCTAAGGGAGGTTTTGTGAGCCCGCGAGACTGAGCAACCCTCACAAACCCTTGTTTTCGCTAAAACCGCTGGACACATAATCTCCCCCGGGTCGAACCCACCTCGCTATTGCCCACTTCGGAAACTCTGGGGAGAATGGGTACAAGCTTTGGGTGCAGTGATCTCTGGGATTGTTTTAATGGACTTGCGTTAATTATGATTGGTCAATGGTATACAAGGCAACCGTTAACCAATCATAAGTAGCGCTTGCCCACCCAGAAAGCTTGTACCGAAAGCTTGTACCCATTCCTCGTGTAGTTTCTGGAGTGGGGAATTATTGTCACTCTGCTAACATGAACAGCAGCCGAATCTTTGGCAAAAATTCCAGGTGTTCCATTTAAACAAACTGTCGCTATCACCGACTTTTTCAAACACTTTCTGTAGGTCCCGACAGCACAGTTTTGTCGTATGCTAACTCTCATTCTAACGAACACTGAGCGCCATCATTTGGATGTTTATTAATATCGTTTGGTCTTTGCTAACGTTGATCAGCGCTTTGACTGGCTTTGACAGCGACTTTGTTAAACATGGGCTAAATTCTGTTTTAATTATTTAATTATTGGCCCTGAGTTTTAATCCTTTTTTGTTTGTATACACTAGGTGTTTAGGCAATGTCACGCCAGTCAACCGTGATCCACTGCAGTTCACATTTAATCCTTTCCGCGAAAACCGACTGTCCGTTACGGTCTGTGTAACTGATCCGTCCCAACCCCCCACCTGCCGGCTGGCTTTACTCAAGGAACCTCGTAAAGATCGACAGGGGAACGTGCGAACAATTTGTAACTTGAGCATCGACCTGTCTGAGGAGGTGAGCCGAGAAGTTTAGCTAGCCATTTTTGGTTTTTTAGCTCGTGTCACGCGAGAGCAACACGCGAAAGGTCGCGTGCTGCTCTCGCGTGACTTCTCGCGGTTCTCTCAAATGGAGAGCTTGTTCGAAGGCTAGGAACTATGAAAATGTGATTTTTAACCCTTTGTTTTATGGACGAGCTCCTACATGATATGACAGAGTGGTGAGTTAAATACAACCTCTTGCAGTCCTTTCGTATAATACTTTAATTTGCTTCTAACTTGAAGTATTTCTTCAAATGAAATTTCGTGTTTAAGTTAAACTGTATTTTTCGTTGCCAGTAGTAGTAAAAAGGTTGAATGCTGTCCAATTTTGAGACCTGGTCATATTGTGCTGCCACTATCATTGTATCTCTAGTGTAAAAATCGACCAGAGCGGAGGACGCTTAAAATGTATGCAATGTTTCGCGTTTTGCGCTTTCAAATCAGCGAATTACTGGGTTATGACGATGTCTTTCATTCTTTCTTTTTACTTACTCAGAACTTGAGGAAAGGCAATGGGACAGCTCAACTTCCAGGTATGTTCAGCTTGAGGTAAAGTTTCTCGGGACAAATCGCAACGACGATGTTTTGGCGCAATACAAGGTGCCAATATAGAAAAGAAAAGTGATGACGTCACAAAAAGTAAATTTGTGATATTATGGTATAGGTTAGCATATCCAGAAAGAACAAGATGAAAAATGTCTACTTGCTAAAAATCAGCCTGTTGGTGCATATTTCACAAACTTGAATTATTGCGACGTCACGTTATTGGAACACATTTTGCAGCCTTTCGAAACAATGTTGTAACGCTGTGTTGCACTTGTCGTTGCAAATCGTCCCGCGTAAAATCACCTGCTTACAACGAATTTTGAAATAGACCATAAATGCACGCACAATAGAGAGGTATGACGTCAAGCATGACGTCATGTCACCATGGTAGCACTATTTCTGGATGACAACAAAACCATCGACGACGGCGACGGAAGGAGAACGGCTACAAAGTAGAAGGTTTTTATTGACAAAACAACAAATTTGCACGTGCATCACGCTATTTTGTACATTTTTTTCCCGTCGTTGCACCCTTGCGACGTGAAACTTCCTAATCTCCCACGCTTGCTTTATGGAGTAGGTGAACACAACACAAAAGTGGTATTTTTCCTCTTCTAAACTTAGATACGGTCCTTTCGGATTCAACCCGAGGAAATCTCGCCAACATTTGCCAAATTAAATGAAATTGAATAAGATCGATGAAGTTTGAAGCGGTGCGGATTCACTTTTTGAGTCACAAAAAGCCAAACAACAGTAGGTTTTTAAAACGATGGTACCGTTGCACTGCATTGCTGAAGAGGGGAGATATCTGGGAAGGTACCAAAAAAGCGACTGAAAACTGTCCCTGGTCATTCGGTTTTAGGCAGTTGACGGCTGAAAAGAGCGCCTGAAAATCATTACAGTTGCCAAGTTTGACAGTGATTTGCTGAAAACTAACGAAGATATAGCGCAGCAAAGTCGCGAAATTTTACCGTCTGCCAATGTACAATGGGGGACGAACTTGACATCGTTTTTCTTCCAAAATAAGGACAAATCTTCCCTTTTTTTTATTACTATTTAAGACGGTTGTCTCAACTGCGCGTTTAATGGTCGTTCTCGAAATTTTGAGCATAATAAATTGCAGGCTTTTGGGTTTGAAAATAGAAGGTTTCAAATTCAGTTCGCCATTGGTCAGAGTCAAGTGGTTGCCATGAAATGACTCCAAAGTGATGGGAAGTTATCTAACGGAATGATGACGGTTAAAGGTTCTGTATCTGATCTCGTCACAAGGGGAGCAGCTTTACATTGACTTGGGCCGTTAGCGTTTAGTCTTCCACTTAGGGGGCACGCAAACTGTAACTCAAAAGGTTCGTTTTATAAACTCAGCTATTTATTCAATTTGCCTCCGGTAAATACCAGCTATTGTTATGACCATGGGAGGGCTCACTGTCTTTTTTTTTTTGACTGGATGCGAGTGAAAAGCGCGGGAGCGCTTGGAAGCGGGTTTGCCCACCATGCACCCGCATCCCCCTGCGCCGGTTTCACTCGCCTTCTGCTACTTTTAGTTTACGTTAAGGAAATGGGGAGCTGTGAACAATGCGACCGATTGATGTCCCTTTTAACGAAATCCTATTTCTGTAGTAGTGAATTGCATTCACAGTTGTGTTACTTGTTTCTTTGTAGACGAATTGTTAACATTGATTGGAAAGAGTGTTGGTGGCGAATGGGTTGGCCTCGGTCAGGAGCTTGGGTTCACCGACTCAGAACTCCAAGAAATTTCCGACAGACAGTGAGTATTCTAAAACTGCAATGTTTTCCTGCAATTAACTCTCGTGATTCCCAAACATAGAGTTTGCTCGCCGCCTAGTTTGTGATTATCTTTTATGGTGCCGTTTATGATGTTAAACTGGACTGTAGAGTGTAGATATAAAACCCCAGGGGTATTTGATCAGGCGCCGAGTGTTATCAGGCCTGAAAAAACACGATCTGTATGTTTATTGAACAGATCCGCCCATTTTTCAAGAAATCTGGCAAAATCAGAGTCACAGCTCAGCCTTACTCGAATTCATTAATTTTTAAAGTAAAATGAACGCTATTGAACGGTAAGATTGTTCTGTAAATCCTCAGAGCTTGATAGTTAGAAACAAGTTCTGATCCAAAAATTGCACAAGTTGCGATCCAAAGAGTGTGGCCATTCATATGAAAGCTACTGAAATTCCTGTGGTACTTTACAGTGTGTATTATGCTCTGTAAGGTGATTCTAGCTTGTATTTCTCTAAATTAAATTCTTATAAGTGTGACCATTCAAATGAAAGCTACTGAGCAGTACTTTCCTGTAGTACTGTGTATTATGCTGTTTATCGTGATTCTGGCTTGTATGGCTGTAGATTAAATCCTTATAAGTGAGACCATTCTTATGAAAGCTACTGAGCAGACTGGGTAGTACTTTGCTGTGGTACTGTGTATGATGCTGTTTCAGGTGATTCTAGCATGTGTGTCTGTAGATTAAGTCCTTATAAGTGTGACCATTCAAATGAAAGCTACTGAGTAGTACTTTCCTGTGGTTGGTACTGTGTATGATGCTGTTTCAGGTGATTCTAGCATGTGTGTCTGTAGATTAAATCCTTATAAGTGTGACCATTTAAATGAAAGCTACTGAGTAGCACTTTCCTGTGGTACTGTGTGTTATGCTGTATAAGGTGATTCTAGCTTGTGTGTCTGTGGATGAAATCCTACGGTGGGACCAGTATTTAATGACAGCCAATGAACAGTACTCTCCAGTGGCTGCCTCCTCCACAGGCTTTCCCAAGGCTCAGTGGGGAGCAGCGAGAGACAACACGCGAGAGCTGGAGACAAGCGAGAAAGGCGAGAGGAGGATGATGGGAACGAGAGGGGAGTGATGGAAAGAGAAAGTTCTTCCCTTCCCATCACTCCCTTCGTCCCCGCTTTCCTTGATAATTAACTCAATATCACCCAAAAGGTGATCGCGAGCGACTGGGGACGAGGCAGCTCCTGCGGTACCGGCATTGTCTCTTTTAGGCTCCTCAATGTGATCCCATGATTTGAAGAGTACTTAGTTAAAAACTAACATTTGGGGGGCATTTTCTGATGAATTCGTCTCTCTATTCTGTTTTTCTTCTTTCTAGTTCTGCTGAAGCAAACGAATGTGCTGCTGATGTGTTAAAAACCTGGCGAGACAAAGAGGATACCGAAGCCAATATGGCGTCCCTTGAGAAAGCCCTTCGTGACATGGGACGAGAAGACATCGTCAAAAACTTCAAACAGCTTGCGTACAGTAGCTATTCTAAGGATCCTGTGATTATCGTAGAAACGTTTCATACAAGCAGCACTCCTGAAAAAGATTCTACCGACGGCTCAAGTGGTGGCCGACGTCGAATTTCAGAGTATCTGGATGCCGCTGGCGAAACGGATTGCATGTTCGAAGATGGCGGCTCTCCGCGCATTTCCGGCGTGGAGGCTCAGAACGGAGACGAGGTGTTTGGTGAAGCGAAAAGAAGTTCACCAGAACCGAGCACAGAAGAATGCGACATTGTTGAAGAGAAAAAACACAAAGTCGTGGATGAAGAAGCGAATGTGCAAGACGGTAACGAAATTAGCAAAGAGGATACTGAAAAGCTACTCCAAGATTTCTTTGGTAATGACAAGGGTGTGTTAAATTTCCTTTCTGATGACGCACCGGCAAAAGTGGAAAACGGAAATACAGAAGAAACCGAGATTTGAATGTCGTTGTTTACTGAGGTCCCCTTTTGCAGCTGTTCTCTTATTTTCACGACCCTAACAAGAGTGTTTTGTGACCGTTGCCAAAGGGGACTTAGATCGGCCGTGATTAGGACTTAAAGGTGCATTTCAGTAGATGAACGTTCCCGTTCAGTAGATCGGCTGAAGTCAAGAAGTTATTAATGGGACTGTTATTAAGAAGAGCTGTTCTCTTCAGAGTTAGTAGTAGCACATTTCCGCTTCCGAGTGAGTTTTATTCCATCCGTCCATTATTGTGGAGGGCTAAGTATGTAGGGTGGATTTATACGTGAATAGGTCCACAAATCATTAGAGGAAGATTTCAAATGTAACGTCGTTAAACCAGGGCGTCTTGCGTGCCGGCAGGCTCAAATATTTTCACTCTTCATGCCAAGCATGTCGTAAACAGTAGTCCTGAATGCTGAAGGAATTTTTTATTTTGCGCATAATTATGTCAGTACGTTAATTATTTAGGGTTTTAAAGTAATGAAGAGGCTGGACACGAAGGACGATCATATTACCAACTGAATAATTGTTTTTACCTCCGTTTTATCCAGTGCAGAATTCACCAAGCTTAATCACACGCGTATTTCATTTTTTGTTTAGCTGTTTTTGTACTGTCCGTCGCCAAAAATGTTTCGCTAGTGAAATTAAGTTATTTGAAAACTTGTTCCTTAGTGTTATTCCAGTGTCACGTGTGAAGCCAGCAATTATTTGAGGAGGGTATAATTATAACCGAGAAACAGTCTGCAAGTAATGGTCGGTTTCGGAAATTCTTCGTTAGAACTCCGACTAGTTTCGAATCCACTTCTTATAAGTCTGTCGGTCAAACTAATGGACTAGTGCTGGCGCTCGCGCTGACACACGCTGTTGATTCAAATTTTAACCAGTCAGGTTTTGCGGTATGATCTACGTTTACAAGAAATAAGCTGACAACTTTTTACAAAAAGGCAGCTGAGTTTATAAACTAACAAACGAAACATGGTGAACAAACAACTAGAGTGCTAAATTCCACAAACATGACGGAAGTAAAAAGCGAGAATGATTTATCAATTTCATCTTTGTGTCTACTGTGGGATGTAAAACAAAATAACTTATGTAAGCCGTTCATCACAGAAACAGTTTATACCGCAGTCTGATTGACCTCACGCGTACATCATTTGTTTCAACGAATCAACAGTTGCTGGAAACTCTGTATATCGATAACATTATTTCTGGGTCTGGACGTTAGACTTTGTTAATGTAAGTTGATATGAGTTAGTATAATTCCAGTATCCGAAATAAACAACTTCCTTCAATCACGCCTGTTGTTTGTTTACTGATTCATAGAGCGACCCTTTTACCAAGGAAATTAATGCGGGCATCCGCTCTAGTCTTTTTGAAGTCCTTCTATTTGATCTTTAGAGACCGTCGAGCGCTAACGTCTAGAGGACAGACTACATCTACATACAGCTATTTCGAGAAAGGTTGTCGGAAAAAGTGCACGCGTCAATCCTGAAAGGACTGTGGGCGGTATTGAGTTCACTGATCTTGAAAGGGATCTGAAGGAATGGCACGAGAGACCGTGGACGTATGTTTGCGAGTGCTAAAGGAGAGCAAGAAAAGTAGGCTCGACAGCCACAGTGTCAGGAACAGTGTATTGATCATATCCCATATTACCTTTCGGGATTGTCGCGTGAATATTCATTCCGTCAACCTTTTCGAAATAGCTGTATAAAACGGACGTAAACCTACATGTACTCTTACACGTATTAACTTGTGCGTTTCGCTCTGTCCACACAAGAACGGAATTTTGAAATAATAGTTCATTTTTAACTCGTGATTGCGCAAAGCGCTATGAGCGAGTTCTAGCGAAGTCGCTCCCGTCACTCCATGGACTATTTTCCAATTCCCCATAATACACTCTGTCTGCCCCCCAAATTTTGCATAACTTATTGTCTTAAAATGCTCTTGGGAAAATGCAATACTCCCAGGAACATTTAAAAACAATGGTTTATGCAAAATTTGGGGGGCAAACAGAGTGTATTATGGGGAATTGGAAAATAGAGAATGGATCCCTCGATCCTTTTTCGAGATGGATTGGGAACTAGTTGTCTCCTGCAAATCACGTGCGCTCCATCGTTCGTTGCTTTCATCTAGATAACCCTTTTCTCGTACATATACTCTGGGGTTCGGTGTACAAAACATTGATCGCAAAGATGAATTATGTCATTTCTTAAAGAGCGTTTTCACCCACGTGGCCATCATCTATGCAAATTTATTGGAACAAAAGAAAGCATTTGCGTAAGAAAAGAATTTAACTCCCACAGGATTGGTTTGGGACACCAATATGGCCGCCGTGACGTCATGTGAAAACCCTCTATACGCGAAATTTTCATACCAAATGCACACACTGTTCATCTGCAGACCCAAAGGAGAAGATGGCGATGCTTCCGAGTGAACCTTGGCGAGAACCCCTTTCGAAGTAGTGAGGTACCAACTGAATTTGGACAGAGTGGTTCTGATGAACTCAAGAGTCTTATCAAAGCGTACTAGGAATTAATTGCCTTAGTTGTTTCTTAGAACAAACAGAAAACGAATTGAGTACTTCTGAATTGACTTTTGTGTCACTATAAGTTTATATTATATTATAAGTTTTGTCTTGGTGCTTGGTTTGTATTCTTCCAAATTTTTCATTATTAAACTCAACTATCATCAGCTGCCAATTCTAAGCTGCATGAAACTCAACGTCGACCGTGGCACACTTATAGGGACCTTAAGATCCCACGACGGTGACGGCAACGAGAACTTCAAAAAAGCAAAAGGTTTCATTAGCAAAACAACAATTTTGCACGTGCATCACGCTTTTTTGTACATTTCTTTGCCGTCACTGCACGACTACGACGTGAAAATGCCTAATTTCACGTTTTACAGAGGAAGTACTCAAGCGACAACGAAGTTTTCTCTCTCCTTCTGAACTTGGATATGATTCTTTGACAAAGTGGGTGACTTGGAGTAATCGCGATGAAGACTGAAAGAACGCAAATTCACTTTTTCAGCGACGTTTTGTCTGCCGTCGCCGTCCTCGGATAAGGTCCTAAGGGTTAAGGTTATCTATCGCTCTTTTGCTCGCGCGAGTTTGTAACGTCACTTAGCGGCAATGTCCTTACTCCGCCAGCCTGTCAGAAGCCAACGCCTTCATGTGGATTTTCGTTGGTTGGACGAATTGGGTATGCAGGGGATGTCAGAATGCCTACAGATGGTTGTTCAAGAATTTCAGCCAGTGGACGGCGTATTGCATGCTTCTTGCTGTCTGCCCATCGGAGGCCTGTCCACAAAAACATACATTGATATTTGCATGAAGTTCTTATTCGTCTAAAGCTTTTCAAACGAAAATGATATCCGGGAGCCATTTGCGAATCTATTCTCCGTGAACTGTTTAGGAGATTGTTTATATCGTCTAAACTTATATAAGTTTGGGTTGTGTTTACAACTAAAAAGGACCTAACATGTTAAGTAAAAAAGTCGAGATGAGGGCGTGTGTCGTCCGTTCATACATTTTTTACTTCACAAAAGCAAGGGAAAACTTGATGTGATACCTGCACAACCGCCTTATAAAACCTTGTCACGTAATGCTTCTCTTTCACGGAAAACGCAGAAATGTAATACTGAGCACTCGACTCTCATTGGTGTGCCCACAAGGAAGGGAGAGTCTGTTGTTGGTTCTCGCATTAACACAGAGAGGTTTTTCTCCGGATACTCCGGTTTTCCCCTTCTCCTTAAAAAACACCTTTCAAATTCCAATTCGACCAGGAATGGTGGACAAGGAACCGCTAAATGGATGTGCTGCTAGTAAAAAGATCATTCATTTATTCCTTCCTTCTATCTTTCGTTAAACAATTTTTCCTGGCATAGACGGTAAAGGTGGAATAATGTATGTATGAGCAAATTTAAAAAAAGCTTACATGTTCTCTTCATTAATCTCGCTTGCTTAAGCAGCGACACCCCTAATCTTCAACGCGTTTTTCGTCGTATTTATGACGCAAAAGGGGGGGTCATTGTTCCAGGCGTTCCTAGCGGAGACCGTGAAAACTGGCAATAAGAACCGTTGCGTGATCGAAGCCACGTATATTTTGCGAAGAAAGCTTAAGATTAAATTTAGAGCTCTTCCGAAACGTGTCGGTTCACGAATTCTATCGCTTGAAAGCTTTGATAACTTTGGAACAAGTGAACACAACTGAGTGGTCGCAAAAAATAAGAATCTTAATTAGCAAAACAGCGATAGTCGGGTGTTGTTAACTTTCATTGTATGCAAGTGGCTCTTGTGATGAGCATGCGACTTATTTTCGGCGATGATTGAAATGAAGTGCCATGTAAATCAATTTTTTGATCTCTGGCAACGATGTAATTTCTCTGGAATCGAGGCCCCTGAATTTTCCTGTATTTATACACGCGTATAGCCTGCGACCGCAGACGTATTTCCGGTCGTCGCTAACACGCGTACTAAATCAATTCAGAAACAAATAAAAGGTATCGACGTCGATAAAGTTGGAAGCTAAAAACCTTTAGCGAGTAAATCCTGTTTCGTGTAGAATTAATCTCCTCGTCATCTCTCAATCTAATCTCCAGGCAATTGAGACTGACAACCGCTGTAAGAGCGTTCTTGTTTTCACCATAGTTGTCATCGTTCGCTTTATTTTAGTTGTTGGTAGCTGTCTCATCATCAATTACAAATCCACCAGTTCCTCCGAATACACCTACATTGACATAAACAGTTCAGAGAATCAATTTAATATATAGATTTAGCCAAGGCCAAAAGCAAAGCTCTCGTGAAGCTTTTAATGTCTTACTGAAGTAAAGTTTTCCGAGCCTGGGATTAGTTGATTACCATAACTGTTCAGCGTGGAACTTAATAAAACATGTCAACTCAGTGAGTTGTAAATCTGAGCCGGCGCTCCAGTCATGTGACACTTGTCAGCGGATAACCTAATTTTGATAGCTGTCAATTGATCATAACATGGATGCCTTGGACTTTTAAGCTAGTAAGTAAGACGTTTCACATCCACAAACATGAAGGGGCGGACGTACGGTACGTGTGGTCTATTTTGTCAGAACCAAAATTTCTTGGATGCATAAATAACCAGATTTCCGTGCACATGGTGCTCCGCCTTTTAACAGGGCTTGAAATAACGGCCGGTCAACAGAAAATGTCCTGACAAATCCTTGGATGACAGGAACTGGACCCGTCTTTATGCTTCTAATAAATTAAATTTTATAAGGATATGACGTTCTAAATATTTGTCCGGCCAAAAACAGGTTTTGTCTGAGGAAAACTAGGTTTGACCGGCCCCAGCCGTAAAACTATTTCATAAGCCATGATCAAAAGTAGTGAAATCCATACAGTAAAAACCCAGTGAGTAAAATTCAAATATCAGAAAAATTTTAGATCGTTGAGTATATTCTAGCAGCGTTTCATAATGCAAGGTGACCTCGCGGAACGGCGGAAAAATCAAGTTGATAGCACCTCTGCAATCGTTCTTGTTGTTGCTAACTTCTATCTATCGAGTTAGCTACGCTCAGACATTGGATTGCGAATATTTACTTGGGATGAGCAGGAAAGGCTAAAAAAATAAAGAAGGTATCATTTTCCTAATATATAACCACTGGATTTTTTTATTATGCTCTTTTTGATTTGCAAATACAACAATCATAATAATTAGAAACTTTAAAAAATTATTTGTAACTTTTATTTGGTGCATGAACAGAAATTGTTATTTTCCGTTGTTTTCTTTTTCCTCACCTGATCTGCTAAAACATTTTGATATAATTTTAGGAAATTCTCAATTAAAAATATCAAGCTTTCGACTGAGAAAGACGTTTCGTTTTAACAAAGCAAAGTATGCAAATTTACACTGACGGTTAATCAAAACGAAAATGGCGTTGACTCTTCATAACTTTGTTGGTGCATGAGAGTGTGGATGGGGTTAACTGACAACTGACCAATGGCCAAAATTTTAACTGACAACTGACAAAACTCCTTAAATTTAACGGACAACTGACATTTACCTTTGGTTTTACTGTTAACTGACAGAGGACCTGATTGTCCTTTATTTTCTAAAAAACCCGTTTTTAAGGCCTTTCCACTCTTTTTGTCAGACAATGTGATCAAATGTACGCTTATATGGATACTCTTAGCAGCAGGACGCTTAAGTGGCAAATTTCCTTAATGATCTACAGCAAAGCCTATCACGTGTCATGGATCATCCGTTGGAAATGGCCTATGATCTTAAATTTACACTCCTCTGAGAACGCGCCAGCATACGCGTTGGCTGCCGATGAAGGCGTATAAAAGTAATTGTAAATTTTTACCGAGATGATTCAGATTCGGTCTTTCTTCGTTTTTTACATGATCTAAGTCCCAATATTTTGAAGAAATAAATTTTGATTGGCTTAATGGTTGGAAATGGTGGACTCTGGTCAGCAAAACCGTTTGTGTGGGCGAGAGTAACACAAGACTTGAGAAATGGAGGGCCAATTGGAATGCTTTCAATAGCAAAACCGGTAAAAATTAAGGTACTATTGCATCAGTTTTCGCTTTAAATGTTTAATTTACGTTATATATTCCTTTTACAGTGTTCTTACCAGACCGCGGCATTGCAGGCATTCGGGAAATACCGCACTATAATTAGCCCAAGGAGTCCGAAGGACGCAAAGAGGGAAAACAAACACAAACAAAAAAAAGAAACAAGACGCTATGGGAGCTTTCTTTCTTGCATGCTTTTTACCTTGTACGAGTCGTTCGCGTGGCAAATATTTGCGTAGCTTGGCTTGTTTACGTTTCGCACGTATTGCGTGCCTATTGCAACTTTGAATCAAAACGAGCGATCTCGATTACACTATTTGGGCGACGCCCAATCAAAAAAACGTACGCAAACATTAATTGGTGATGGCGACTTTAGAAAACACCCAATCAGCGGCGTCCATAAAATGACGACTTCTGCGCTTGCTCATGTGTGAAATGATGCGTTCCGAAGCTCCGCCATCTTGAAGGATGTACTCATATACTGTGACCTGCTTTTCTCCCTCGTTACCCCCTGTTAGCTTCTCTATGGGTCCTGTTGACCCCAGTGTAGAAAATCCTGGTAAGGCACCGCTTTTTAGCTAAATTTCGGATCAAAACTGAACAAATAAGTGTCATAAATATTAACAATCATAGTTAATTATTAATAATCATAACTGACAAAAGGTCAATAATTTAACTGACAACGACAAATGGCCAAAATTTTAACTGACAACTGACATTTGCTTTTATGGTTTAGATGCAACAATAAAATTCTTATTGAAAAGATTTTTTAGTGATGAACACTTTGCTAAGACCAACTTTCCGTCAGTGACGTGCTTATTAAAAAGGATAAACAAAAGCATGAACTGACTCTATCTATGCATAGGAAATAAAAGCGTGAAATAACATATATACATACATAAACTTTATTAAAGTGTCAAGGTATTTAGCTAAAAGCTAATTGTGGACACTATAAATAAATAAAATGAATATAATATAAGATTAAATCAAGTGTATGTAAAAATATTAAAAATATATTCTTAAAATATCATTAATATATAAAAATAACATCAATATATAAAATTATTACAGACAAACAGTAGGACAAGCAGGGAACAAACAAAGACACACAAATAGATAGACAAAACAGACAATCAGATAGACAGACAAACAAACAGACAATATAGGACAAACATATAAGCAGCAGTCAAACATAAATACAAAATTCAGAAAGTTAAAAGTCTAGAAAATTTAAATTAGACGAATTAAATAGAGGATAGGGGAGCACACTCTCAACACACCAGGCAGCCAGACAGCAGAAGCCACTTTGCATACCACCACTCTAAGATGAGCATACACAGCAGCCACACGTGCCGTCCAGCAAGCCAAGCACTTTGAGAGCACGCACCCGTCTTCTGAATGCCTGAAGACTGGTCTTACCGCGTAGTTCCTGGCTTATCTTGCCCCATATGTGTGGGCCTAAATATCTGACACTGTGCTTGCCATACTTAACAGTATTATATCTTGGAACAGGAAAATCACTTCGTAAGTTATAATGCTTAATTACATACATGCTCTGGAGCTAGTGAATTTTTAACCTTATACATTAAAATTAGTATATCTTGTAACCGTCTGTTCTCAAGACTAGAGAGTCTTCCCTTCTCTAGGAGTTCCTCATACGTAGCATTCCTATCATTATATACAGCAAGTAATGAAAAATAAATCATCAATACAACTTATTCGTGCATGATAACAGCAAAAGACCGCTTTATCAAAGCAAAACAAGATATGAATTCAAGTGAAGCGTCACAGACAGCGAGGACAGGTCGCGAATGTGGACTGACCTCGCAAGGAACTGTGAATCATACATCCTCGTACGTTTACTGCTGGCTTGTCTTCATCACAGTCATCAGTATCATCATACGTCCTATCACAACTGTTTTGAATGTATTGATCATAGTTGCCGTGAAAACTAAAAACCAGGTGAGAACCAAGTCGAACATTGCTCTTGCTTGCTTGTCTTCCACTGATGCGGTTTATGGAAGTGATCGGTCTGCCTTTTTGTTATCCTTTGGCTAATCGTAGAACTGCAAGGAAACATCTCCGGTTCGTATTGTGTGCTAAAAAGTTTTTCTAGAGCATCCTTGAGATTGTTAGGCATCACATCATTGTTGCACCTGGCTAAGGTAAAAGCCGTAGAGCAGTACATTGCCGTCAAACATTCACTGTGCTACGAAATCACAGTCACTGAAGCTCGTTTGATTGGTGTTTCTTCTCTCTTGTGGACAATAACCCTGCTTTCAACGT
This sequence comes from Porites evermanni, assembly GCA_942486025.1. Lineage (NCBI taxonomy): Eukaryota > Metazoa > Cnidaria > Anthozoa > Scleractinia > Poritidae > Porites > Porites evermanni. The sequence continues at coordinate 29,148 of CALNXI010000622.1, read as the reverse complement.
TTCTCACAAATAACAACACGTTCAATTTGACTTTGGCCTAACATTCCTATGCGTTGCCTCTATCTTCTCCTGTCAAGTTGAGCTTTATTACGAAACACGACGCCACAAGAAAAAAATAGCTGGACAGCAAGTCCCGGTGGAAAAAAGAGAGAAGTTCTTAAGAGAGAAGAACGCTTTGAAACTAACAACGACTATATTTTTTGCTTAACAATTTGTTATTTGCCTATAATAATTTCTCGGATGTTTATTTCAACCTTCGTTATAAGTTCAATAAATTCAGCATACTTTGTTCATTTTACAGGCGTCTTTTTCGTAATTTCCAATTCTCTTCTTAACCCAATTATGCATTGCGTCCGAATGAAGCAGTTTCGACTTGCCTTAAAGGAATCGAATCAGTATTTGACAAAGGCAATATACAGGCTCGAAATCTGAATTAAAAGCAAGATTTTTTTTCGGCAGATGAGACAAGCTTCCAACAAAGGAATGAAAAGAAGGGAAGAAGCTCCAATACAAGATTGGAATTATTTTATTTTGTGTTACTACGAAAGCAGTGATCAGAAAAATACAGAAAGTTTTTTTATTTTAGTCTCGTTTGCGTAAGCAGTGAGACTCATCATCTGAAACTCGTTTTTTGTCGTATTTAGAACACAAAAGGGGAGTCATTGTGCCAGGCGTTCCTAGCGGAGAACGTGGAAACTGGGACTAAGAATCGTTGCGTGATCGAAGCCACACATGTTTTGCGAAGAAAGCTTAGGAAAGATGAAATTTAGAGCTTTTCCGAAACATGTTGATCCACGAATTCTATCGCCTGAAAGGGTTGATTACTTTGGAACAAGTGAACACTACTGAGTGGTCGAAAAAAAAATGAGAATCTTAATTAGCAAAACTGCGATGGTCGGGTGTTATAAACTTTCATTGTATGCAAATGAGTCTTGTGATGAGCATCCGGCTTATTTTCGNGGGGGGGGGGGGGGGGTACTCAGGATTTCAAGTGACGGGGATGATCGAAGGATTTTTTGGGGTTTGAAATTTTCGGTTCGGGGAGGAGCGTTGCGTGACGATACTAAAAACGGCTGCGAGGGAGACTAGAAGCCATATATCCTGGTGTGAACGATTTTTTTCACTTACCAATCGCCAAAACTTCAAAGAAGCCGTCCAGAATGTTTGGAGGGCTACAATTTTTGGTCAGGCGACAAAATCCCTTGTTTCTTGACAAGCACAGCCAATCCTTCGTCAGGTCATCTTATTTCGCGAACATTATCCTGAAAAGCCCCTTTGGAGAGGTAATAATAAAGTATGTAAGTATCAAAGTTCCTTTAAATGACGTTTCCTGTTATACGAAAAATTTCACGTGTCTCACATGCAAACAAGGTTGCAAAAACGAAAAATAAGTGATAACAACATTTTCTTTTTTTTTTTTGCAAACACCAAGCTCTATTTTTCATCGTAGTTAGACTACGAGTAGTCCCCCATTTTTCCTCAAGGGATAGTAGAGCCAGCGAAACGCGAGCGCGCGTGAAAATCACCCCACCTCACCTTCATTTTTCTCTCTCCCCGCAGCCTGTCGCCTTTTCTCTCGTGGGGTGATTTTCACGCGCGCCCGCGTTTCGCTCGCTCTACTATCCCTGAGGAAAAATGGGGGACTACTCGTAGTCTACGTCGTAGTGGGAACAGGGCTTAAATAATGAATTGACTGTTTCATGCTGTATGCCCATTGAAGGGCTATTTTTTTTTTTAATTATATATAAGTCGTCAGATCTGTATATATTAAATCAATTATGAAATCACACCGGCAGTTGAATTGTCCAGAATTAATTAATATTTCGAAAATTTTCTTTCTCTTGGTAATTGGTTACTAAATGGAAACCGTATTGTTGTTTGAGAACTCTTTTTAATTGTAGCAAATGTTTTGGCATCAACAATAATCCAGACTTTTAATATGGGAAGATGGGAGCCAGGTCGGTCCTTTTTCTGCAGTTTCTTAAACCACTTATGCATTAATCTTTTAATGTGAATATGACAAGAATTTTTTTAAACTTATTTCGGTTCTTTGATAAGTTTAATTTTATGAACTTTAAAACTGTGTCTCCTAAAGAATTTCTTGAACTTGGCCTTCCAAAACTGCTTTTCAGATCATGTCAGGGTGAAGTGTGTTGGAAGCGCCCTAGGGACGAGGTTGGGATTTGTACGGGGGGAAACGATTGTTACTGTAGTACGAATGTGAAACGTGATTAAAATAAAAATCTCCTTAACTCCCCCAAGTTCTGTGTTTCTTTTGTCCTGTGCGGTTCCCGAGCCCATATCATTTGATGTAGTTGTTCGTGATAGGCTCCTGTCGGGAACCAGTTTGGAAAGGATTAAAGGACTCATTAAAGAAAGATGAGACCGAGAGAGACACATTTGTAAGCTACAGTAACAATTGTTTTTCCTCCATACAAATATTTATGTTTCAGGCGTTGCACAACAGTGGCGATGGTCATATTTCGAACTTCATGCGTCAACAGCGGAGGGGAAAGGAGGGAAAAGAGAGACGGGATTTGCGATTGGCATCCCTTTTGCGCTTTTCTCCCCCTCCCCACTCCCCTTTTTGCGCCAGCTCCTCGCAGGCTATTGAGCTTGACATTTTTAAAAACTGCGAAGGATCGCAAACGAATATGCCGCAGAAGGTAAGATCTATAAAAAAAACTGATCAGCAAAAAGTAGACACATTGAATTCTGCAAAGTTGATCGCACTAAGTGAAAGTTAACTTTACAAGGCATCAACACGACACCGAAAGAACCCAAGACAGAGCGGGGTTGTAGCTGTGGACAACTGTTTCGCCATTCTTGTGGCTCCGCATCAGTACGGCGCATGCCCGCGCAACTGATGGGCTACCTGTGCCGGACAGGAGAGGATTGATCTCCTCTTGACTGGGCGCTTTTAATTTATCTCTCCGTCCGAAGGATCAGCACTCAGCCAGTTTGATAGCCTGTTCCAGGCGTTCAGATAGTAGAGCGCGGCGCTAAGTGAGGAGCGTGTTAAGTTGTACACCGGGAAAAGGTTTTTTTTTTCCGTCGTGAATTTTTCTCCCGCTCTCTACTATCTGAAAGCCTGGAACAGGCTACCAGTTTGATCGGACTTACCTCGGTCGATTCAATCCAGGGATTCACTGAATTCAGGTTAAAGGCCTTAAATTATAATATTTTTTTGTGCGTGCTTCACTGCCCCTTCATTGCCAATAGACTGTGAAACATCAATATCTTGAGTTGGCCATAAATGAGCGCAGTCGTCCGAATGAAAAGTCGGAGTGAGTGTGAAAAGCGCCAAGACTGTCAAGAGGCGAGAGAAAAAAAAAGCTATTAGCCTCACTAGGCTTTGAGGCTTCCTCACTTTCGCGCACAAAAATCTGCGCTTGATCGCTGTTACACAACAGTTTTTTTTTCTTCACTAACCGGAAATAAAAAGGTCGGGAGTGGAAGATATATGCTCTGTCTGAGGTCACGTTTTTAAGGCGGGTTGTGGTTAAATGACCCGAAGAAAGACATGACATTTCCCCTCAGGCGATACACCGTAACCTTTGGTGGCAAGTGTTGACAGAACCGGTAACCAAGTGCTCCTGTTTTCGTTCACGTGCGTCTGAAGCTAGGCGCACGCTTTCCTATCCACATGTTAGTGTTGTTTTCGTGAAACGTCTGTAGAGGTTAAAAAACAAATAAATTTTGGACACCATTTGTTTAGTAAAGTACTTATACCTCGCGCACAATTGAGTCAGGAGGTCGAACAATCATCGATTGTTCCTCTCGATCACGTGCGCGGCGTTCCTTTACATGCCATATTTGGAGTATGGGGATCAACAAAGATTGAAAGCTCCAGTCTATCAACATGGCGGGCCTGAACGCGAGTTTGCAAACAACAGCATCTTAAGTAATGTTTTTGCTAAGCTATGTGAATTGTACGCAGTAGTTTGATAATTTAACAATGGATGAAGGGTATAAAAAGTTAATCGAACGACATCGGGATAAATTTCGTCGTGCAATTACGGTGGAAAGGCTTTTGTCGCCCTTGGTAGTCAGCCATGTTGTCAACGCGGAGGAAGCACAATCCATTCAGAGCGAACATCCTGCTCAACGCGTGGATCGTTTGCTGGATGTCATTCAGAGAAAGGACCATGAGACATTCAAGAAATTCTGTGTTGTTTTGGAGACGACATATCCGTACATGCTAAACTGTATGTTTCTCGGAGTAGAGCCTCCAACATCAGGTAAAAACGTTCACGGCTAATGTAAACATGTCAGCGTTTTAGGATTTTTTTTTTTAATGACTCCACATTTCTTGCTCGCATGAAATGATTGCTTTTCCCAGATGAGGTTATTTTAGGTATCGAAAACAAGTGTTCCTAGCCATTAAGGTACAGTTAGTGTAATCTTGTTTTGACGACTTTTTTATGAAGCAGCTGTTTGGTGTGTGGATGCTGCGTGGGATATTTTTGGTGGTGATTTTATTCTCCAGCGAAAGCGCTATTTCTTATATTTATTTCTCATTTAGTCGGCTATAACCGTTTTTCATTTAACTCTAATAGGTTTAATACACCTTCTTGTCCTTCTTGTTTTTTTAAAACTGAAAATTTAATAGAAAATGCTTGATGCGGAAATCCAAATTTGTTTGTCGCTGACGTGAAAGTGGCAAGTTTGCTATGCTTGTAGGTGGCCTCGCACGCAAAGGGTTTCGTTGTTTTCTTTGGTTACATTTTCCTTAGGTCATTTTCGAGAAAAAAATTTACAGATGTTGTGAAGTACAAGCACACGATTCCTTTATTTTGTGACAAATGATCTCACGTTTTCCGGAGGTAACTTCAATATTTTTTGTTACATGAGAAGCTTTATATGTGATGCCTGAAAAATTTTACCCAGCTAAATTTTCGGTGAGAAAAGGCTTTTCTAAAGATCTACCACAGCATTGTTAGCAACAAATTATCAAATTTTGTGTACAGCAAAGTAAGATCCCATATATAATTTTAATTTAAAATTGTGTGATGGCATGTGTTCTGCTGATAAAACAGTCACGTCATATGAATCGAATGGCTGATATGTCATCTGTCGATTTGTTGTCTTACTCTTGTAGTTTCGCAACACATCAGGAACGATCAAGGGAAAACAGCCGATGGCAACGAAGACACTACTCGCCACATGCAATGTAAGTACCTAAAAAAACATGCTTTTCTTTGTATTAAAAAAAAGACAGAAATTATGAAAGAGTGGTTTGTTTTTTTTAATGAATGTTTTCCCCCAAGGCAAAATTCGATCCCCCTTTGTTACAACAAGCATAATTGTTTTGGCCAATTTCCCAACTTTGGGGTAACGGCTCACACGAAAGCAACCAAAAAAAAATTCTCTGGGTGCCCAATGTGCAGTGTGGATATTGATGGCTTGTTTTTCAAAAGCGTCAGGTCCGATGATTAATTTGATATTTGCTTTTCTGTGTGAACTTTTGGCAGCTCATACACAGACAGATCTTTGTGCAAATGAGCTGGCTTTTTACTGTGGTTGAGCATTTTATACATTAATATATTTAACTGCTATATTGGTTAATCAATCAAAGTCATTGACCATGACCCTAAAGTGTAAGCTAAACTTGGCAGTATGAAGCGCTCACAAAAACAACTTGTTTTTCAAGATTAAGGACAACTTGTTTTTGAGTTTCATCCCAAATGTTGTTCTTCCTTATGAACAGCTGTAGAATGAATATCTGTTTAGCTGCTCACAATCATTATCAAGATCCCCAGCATCATCTGGCTGTATACAATGATGATTGCTTTTGATTCACATCAGAGGTACAGTTGCTTTACAGATACTAACATTTTTTGTTAATTTACCGCTAGGCATTGGTCCATCTCGGCGAGTCAATGTAGGCCGTAGCACAAGCATGACTGGTCATGATCTTTGTAAAGATCGTGTGATTGGCCTGAAAAACGAGTTGAGGGCTGTTAAGCGTGACTTGGAAAAGGTTACAGCACAGTTGCATGAGACGGAAGCACAGAGAGATGCATACAAAAAAATGATTGATCATAAAACTGGTGACCGGTTACACATGGAGGGTAACTCAAATTCTCAAGGAAGTGAAAGAGACAATGATTATGACATTCTAAAAAAACAATATATTGATAACTTGAGAGAGCTAGAGATGTTACGATATGAACATTCTGACATTTCTGCTAAATATGATTCTGTTTGTCAGCAGTGTGAAAACAGTAGAAAGTATAAGATGTTGTTTCAAACCTTGCAGAGAAGGGTTGATGAGATGAACCTTGAACGTGATAAACTCAAACAAGAGTACGAGGAAATTGTTTTGTTGAGGGAAAGAGAAAAAATTGAACTTATTGAAATGAAAGACAATCAACAATACGAAGAGTATCTAAACAGTCAGTCAGGAAATAAAAGTTTTGAAAAATATGAGACACATCAGAAAGACCATGAAAGCCTTCAAGATGTTCATCGTGAGCTCAGGTCAGAGTATAACCATCTGTTTAATAGTTTTCAAAACTTGGAATCGGATTACTCTGCATTGAAAATACAATTTGATGGCTTAATTCATGAGCGAGATTCTCTTATCATAGAGCGCAATGGACTTAAACAACAATCTGAGGCTGCAATCAAAAAGTATGAAAAAGCGATGAAGGATTGTGATACTGTGGTTAAAAAGTCGTTCCAAGATAAACAACAACTGGAACAGCAGTATGATCTGGCTCGGAGAGAATGTGACCAAGTCATGTCTCTTCAGGTGAAAACAGCAAAAGATATTACAAAGTTAACAGAGGAGAGGAATGCCGCTTTGAATGAGTATCAGTTGGTAATGAGTGAAAGAGACACAGTTCATAGAGAAATTGAAAAACTTCACGATGAGCTTACTGATATGCGAAAGACAAATGAAAGTTTACAAAAAGATTATTCAAAACTGCAGAATCACTTTGACGACACACAAGGAGAGATGTCCCTTTTGGTTGAAGAAAGGGAACAAGTTGCTAAAGAGGCACTTAAGCTCAAAGAAAGGCTTAGCCAGACATTACTAGAGAAAGACAGCCTTGTCAAAGAACGAGACAAAGTTAGAGAAGACTGTGAAATGTTTAAACAGGAAAGGAATGTTGCACGCAGAGAACGTAGCGAAGCAATCATCCATAGGGACAAAATTTTGAAAGAATGTTTTGAGATCAAACAGAAGCATCAGCTTGTCCTAAAAGGAGAAAATGAAGTTGAAGCTCTGAGAAGACAGTTTGAAGTTCTTTCCAAAGAACTAACAGATGCATTGCATGATGTTGAAGTTGTGAAAATGAGAAGAGATTGGGCACTAACAGAGAGGGACAAGGTTATCCAGGACAGGGACTCTCTGAAAATCAGGTTTGACAAGATGCAACGAGAGCGCGATCGTGCTGTAAGTGACCTTGCTGAACTTTTGCAAGAATCTGATCATATTCGAAGGAAACATAGTGAAGCTGTGGCTGAGCTTTTGGAGTTGCGACAGCATATTGAGTCCCAGCTGAAGCAAGGCAACCTTTCTCAGGAACTTGTATCGAGCAGAGATTCTGCCATTGACACTGATTCCAACGTAAGTGCTCTGTTACTTATCAAAATCTTTCTGCTCTCTAGAGCACCCTGAAGTTAATATTTTATCTTGCAAAATACTGCAAAATATTTTGTGGTTGATTACACACTGTTTTTAAAAAATGTATAATAGATAGTCATACCAATGATAGGTTACATCCCTAGTCATCTATATTTAGAAACTAGGTTTCATGCATGTCTCTATAAAAGATAGGAGAAGTGTGACATCATGTTACCATGGCAGCACTATTTCTGGATGACAACAAAACTAATGATGACGGTGACGCCAAGGAGAACGGCAAAAAATAATATGTTTATATTAACAAAAACAACAACTTTGCACGTGCATCACGCTATTTCGTACATTTATTTTCTTTTCCGTCATTGTACCACTATGACATGGAACTTCCGAATTTCACAAGCCTGCTTTATGGAGTATGTGAACACAGCACAAAAATTGTTGCTTTCTTTTTCTCAACTTAAATAGCAATAGATACGGCCTCAAAGACAATTTCGCCAAGATTTGCCAAATTAAATGAAATTGAATAAGATCGGTGAAGTTTGAAATAGTGCGAATAGACCTTTAAGTGACATTTTTTGATTGTTTTCATCCAAAATTTTGCTACTATGGCAACGTGTGGTAACGACTTCTCCTCTCTATTGAAGGGGTGACTGGAGTAAAGCCCTAAGCAACTTCTGATGAACTGCTGCTCTTTGAAAGAAGACCACTACCGAAACATGTAGACCCTGAATTCAACAATACAGTCAACTCTCTTTAAGAAGGATTCCTTTTAGGACCAGCACTAAGTGTCCATCTTAGAGAGATGTCTGTCTCATAGAAAGTCAAATGAAGGGGGTAAAGAAAGGCAGGGAGTGACCAACTGTAGGTGTCCGTTTTACAATATACACATACAAATTCTCCAAACTGATCTTGTTACATTTTATTAAAGAATGTGTTGAGAGAATTTGGTAAAAGATCAAGACATTTTCTCTTTGGTGACCATTTATTAATTCTTATAACCTAGTCTCTTGACAATGTATGGATTTCATTAGGAGAAAATTGATGTTGGTCACCATTGGGACTTAAAGGATTAAGAGAGAGTTGACTGTTCCTGTGACCCTTGATTTTGGCATCAGACTTTATCATCTTAGGTCACTTGGCTTTGATTGTCAAACTAAAAAGGTGAACTCACATGGTCAGTTGCTGGTTTCATTGTTTGCACATCAAAGTTAAAAAGCACTTGAAGGCTGCAACCAAAAGCACTTTCATCGATTGACTCTCCACAAATAAATTTGTCCTTTCTGGTTGATATAGGACCCCATTGTTCAACTTGGCCTACCAAATGCTCAGGAACGTGACCATGTGAGTTCACCTTTTTGATTTGACAACCAAAACCACTTGACATATGTTTGGCGACAAAATCAACTGCCAGGCATATCTCTGAATTTGCGGTCTACCTGTTTCTGTAGTAAGTATTTGCCTATTGGAGAGTAAAGCGTTGAAAAGTTAATAAACCAGAAAACGTACCTGATCTGGAAAGTAAATCTTTTGCAATAGAAAGAGGAGGTTTTCTTTTTAGGGCATTAGTCAATTACCTGACACTCCCTAGTCGCTGATTTTCATTCCTGATGAAGAAACACTTTTCAATGAATTTTCACATTCTCCTTAAACCGGAATTGCAGTAAAATACGGTAAAATTCCGAAAATAACCCCCAGGGCTTATATTTTTCAAAGGCCCCCTTTTGAGGGGCTTATTTTTGGAGGGGCTTATATTTGGAGAGGCTTATCTGTGGAGGGAAATTTGCGTTTCAAAATCAATTGGGCTAGCCTCATAGGTGGAAGTAAATTTACTGTTTTTGCTTCGTTTTACTTTGTATTTGAGAGCAATTTTCCGAGTACAAGCCCCTGGGGAGCTTATATTTGGAGGGGCGATTTAACGAAGGGTTTTTTACATTACCGGTCTGGGGGGCTTATACATGGAGGGGCTTATTTTCAGAATTTTACAGTAATGTGATAGACAAGTGGTTCTGGACTAGTGCTTCTAGGGTAAAATTGCGGCAAATGATGTGGCCTTCAAACAGTGACATAAGACTCAATGAAATGGCAACGAGGGACACAAAGGTTGGTTCAATACCAACAGGGATACGGCCTACTCCCCAGAACACAAAACAACTGTATTTGAAATTCAGACTACAGACATATCATACCCTCTTTTTGAGAGGGCCTCTATGATGCTTCCTTAAAGCCATGTCGCTTGCTGAACATTCACCCCAACAGAGCCCTGTATTCATTGTGCCCTTTGTGTATGGTAATACAGTGTGAAATGTTAGTTATTCAGTCACAGTAAGAGCGTGTTTTGTCTGGCTGCAATAGTGTTTACTTAAAGCTGTGTTGTTTTGTCTTCTTTCCTCTAGGAATGGGAAACAGAATCTGTTGTTTTAGAAAGGGTGAGTTCTTTCATTTTTAAGAGTGTTCTGTTGTCTATTTGAGCTAAAATATAGGATCATAATAAATCAGACAACTCAAAACAGCTTCAGGGATAATAAACTCTATGAAATATGAAAATTCTGGATGGTTTGTTGAAGTATAGTGGAAAGTGCAGCTTATGTTCTTACCTCTGTTAAGTGACTGCCTATGATCCAAACAAATGAATCAGTATTCCCAGTCAAGGTGTTATACATGCTGGGAGAACCTCTTGTAAGCGACCACTTTCAATAATAATATTGTATTATTAATAAGTATAAACTATGAGATCTTTGCATTTACTTAAATATGAGTTTGTTTATCATAGGTTTGACTCTATTAATTTTTTGATACATGTATTAATTCTAGCACTAAATGTGATTTCAGATGAATATTGATGATGATCTTGGTATTGCTATTGCTGGTGGAACAGACACTCCAGCCATCCCCAATGATAGCTCCATTGTAATAACCAATGTTGCAAAAGGCAGCATAGCAGATGGCAAGCTTAGGTAGGACCACCTTCGAGTCTTAAAAGTGCAACAGGAAAACCAACATCACACTAAATGCAGTTGTTTTTCGGTACCTGTCTCTGAAGTTGGTCTCCAGTGTTCTTAAGTGATTCGACACTTTACTGCACTCTATCTTTTTTTTATTTCCTACGAAGAGAGTACTGTATGATTATTAGTACTTCCCCTTCAATGGGATGCCACACCCATCAAAGGGTACCCTGTTTTACCCAAAGATACCAACTTTATACAATCCCTACCTCTGTAGTGATCTCTTGTATTTTCTGATTAGAATGTATGGTTTCCCTATGTAAGTGGTAAGAACCCCCTGGTTAACTCATTGAATGAAATGAATTAGGGTTATGAAATAAGGTCTCTTGTCTAATAGTCAAACCGAGAAAACTGTGAACACCAGAAATATTTCTGAAATGTTATTGTGTTGTAAGAAAAAAGCCAATCAGGCATTTAGCAAACTGAACCACAAGCAAGAACGTTAATTAGTTTGTGGTTTTGTGGCTAGTTTGCATGTCCTTATCTTTGCTGTGATTGGTCATAACACAATAAACATTCCTAAGATATTTCAAGTGTCCCAGCCGCACTGTAAAAAGGGTACTGAATTGAGTAATTTTTGTCTTAAACAAGGTCAGGGTTTTTAGGGCCTCAACAGCACATGACTGTACCTCTACCCATACTCCCCTTGGGTGCTCCTTTCCTCTGACCCCTACGCAAGGGTTGATACAGTTTCACTTAATGAAGATTGGATTTTAGGAACATGGCTGTTTCCAGCCTAGATGGATGCGATTCCTTTTTGTCAAAATGTGGCCTGTTTTATCCACTCTGAGGTGTTTGCTGCGGCATGCTCCAGTTGAACCTCTCTACAATGACCATCTTGGGGACAGAAGAAAGTGGTCATTGTAGAGAGGTAGCGGTTATGGAAGTTCGACTTTCGTCTGTTAGAGGGTTAACCATGTCCAAAAAAAATTATGATGAAATATAACAACATGTCCAGTGTGCAAAGAAAGTAGTGTCCGATAGCCCGGGGTTAGTGGATTTTGCTATCAGGCTAGTGAATTCTGTTCTTAACTTGCCCGACCGGCAAGTGAAGTAGTTTGAGGAATTCAACTTACAGAAGAACTGTTGAATCATTTCTGCTCTTCAAAAAATTTTGGGGGCTAGTTGTAATGACATTTGGGCTAGTAAATGTTAGCTTCAGCTTGCCCGAATAGCAAACTGTAAAAATGACTTTCTTTGCACCCTGATGTCTCTAATTTTTCTCCTTGTTTATTAACTAATAAGTTTATTTTTTCTATTTTTTTGCACCAGAGTGAACGATTGTGTTTTGAAAGTGAACAACATCGATTTAACAAATGTCAAGTATTGTACTGCAGTGCAAGCTATCAGCAGAGGAGAAGTTGTCAACATGGTTAGTGAATTTCATTTGACCAAAATTTGCTCTTTTATTAAGAATCAGGGTTAAAACTACTGTACTTTTTGAGTACAGTGGTTGTTGCAGCAGTCTCAAGTGTTACATGTAGCATTAATTGTATGGCTGACCAGTTGCTTGAAACAGTGTATGTTTATGATTTTTTTATGTTGAAAACTGAACTGGTTTAATTTTTAGTTGTTGTCTGAAACTTCTGCGGCTATAAGAAAAATATATGTAACTTGATCCTGTGAAAAAACCGTACCAGCCCTGGCTTTTACAATTTATTAACAGGGTCAAAGAAAACAACTTGAAAAATGAGTTTTATCAACCAAGTTTGTTACCTCAAACCAATGTTTCAAGCACTAGCCCTTCAATTTAATCTAATTAAAGGGCATAGCACTCTCAGCTTTTTTAATGGTGGGTAATTGCATTTATCAATTTAGCTGTCTGCTAAAACCGTTCTGTTTTTAATATTTTTTTGGCAGTGACAAAGGAAAAATAGCTGGAACAGAATATATAACTTCAATACACATTTTCCCATCAATACATCTGGAAATTATCAGCACTAACTGATTATAATGCTTCATCTTTTGTTATTGTAGACAGTGAAGAGAAAGAGGTCAACGGGTTTGCGACCCTTGCTGGTCCCCGTCAGCTTGATGCTGACAAACAACAGAGGTAAAGGGACAAAAAACATTGTTATGGAATATATTTCAAAGAATTTTGAGTTTGCAAATATGAGTTTTTATGCTCAGAAAAGATAACAATGGATATAAAGAATGTGATCAAAAAGATTTAGCTGGTGGGGGCAACATTTTGAAAGCTGTTTTATGTGGGGAAGATAGGAAGTTGGATAGACGGCTGTACTAAAGTGTCACCTTAAATGGCAGTTTCTCAGTAAAAGACACTATAACTATAAAGGTCCAAATACCTATATATAAGTACAAAATTTGTGATCACAAGGTGATATCTATGTTTCCGTGAAATAAGAAAAGTATAAGAGATGTAGAAAACTACCTTCAGTTGATTGCTATGGATAAAAAATGTTTATAAGGCAAACGTTCATAACAAGTGCTTCATACATGTACTAAATTTTTCCTCTAACAACACAGAAAGTCTCTACCCTTAATCTCAGCTGTCACTTTTAGTGTAGTCGAGGTATCAAGGACCATCACAACGTCGACTACTCCCTTCTTAACGGCAACCCCTGTTTTAATAATGAGTAAGAAGAGATGTTACATTATACACTTTATGTCAGATCCAGAGGGAAACAGTTAGTTTGGTTTTCCCGAGAGTCCTGATGTTTTCTGAGATGAAGTCGAGGGAAACATCAGGACTCGAGGGAAAACAAAACTAACTGGTTTTCCCGAGAGTCCTGATGTTTTCTGAGATGAAGTCGTGGGAAACATCAGGACTCGAGGGAAAACAAAACTAACTGGTTTCCCAAAGGACCTGACGTTAAGACTTTTGTTATATTTCTAGACTTTCAATTCAACGTATTTCAGCAGCAACAAAAGAATACGCTTTAGTGGAGCAAATCAAAACAGTCGACTTGGTACTTATAACAACACAAATTTAATTCTCAAAACCACTGAATGAATGATTTACAACGTACTTTCCTCATATTATCTGCATCTTTTTCCTCCACTAGCTACTGTTTCTCTTCTTAGGATAACTTTGGAAATCGTTGCTTTTTAGCTTGAGGTTTCATGTTTGTGTTGTTGTGTTCATTCACAAAAAAGAAAACTGGCAGTGTTTTTCCCCCATTCTGTCACGCCACTTTCCACCATGCCTTGATCATGTGCTGTAATGTATCCTGAGCGAGGTACATTGCTTAATGTATCACGATCGGAATGCATTTGATTTTAGTCAAGGCCATGTGACCAAGAATCAGCCAATGGCTGTCCCTGTTTAGTTGAGTGAAAGTCTAGGAATAAAATTATAACAGTTGGTATTGTTGTATGGCCTGTTTACTTAGCATGTAGGCTTTAAATCCAAAAAGGAAAACTTGATCCATATGTTACAATGCATATTATTATAGTCAAAACTCTTGTGAGCAACCACCTTGGGAATCCATTAAATTGGTGGAAACTAGAGCTGGTTGTTGACAAGAGTGGGTTATCATAAATGACCTTGTGATAAACTTACTAAGGTCGTACACTAGTGAAAGATCTCAGCAAGAATTAAGGTCAAATATACTATTGAATTTTTTAATTTTCATTACCTATCACTTTTGAAGTTAATGAACTGCTCTAGAGGGCTTTTACTATGTATTACCCTAAATTTGATAAAACAAGTTATGGTGTCATTCTTGCGTCGACTGATTTGTTGCTAACAAGAACTGAACAGCAAAGGAAAAGACCTCCTCTCTAGACGTTTTCATTGCAGCGTTATAGCTGGGAGGTTACTTGGGTCGATTTTTGCTGGGTATGTGCTGCTGGCCTCTCAAAACCCCTACCCCGTTGCATTCTATTCTGTGGCCAATAATTGACCCCCGTTTAGTCACTTTTGGGCAAATGTAATTTTTGTAATCCCATCTAAGTCACTTTAAGCTTATGCATATACTTTATAGACACATTCATTAATCTGAATGTAGTAAAAATATTTCTATTTTTCATCCCTTCTTACCAGAATTTTCTTACCTCCAAAATTTTGAAAATGGGCCACCCCATTTTAGCTACTCTATTGAATATGCAACCCCTTAATAGTCAATAATTAGTTGTGAAAAGGTGACCCCATCCAGCAGCACATCCCCATTAGCCTATTACTGGGAAGTCCTCTCCCCAGGAGTTTAAGTCACAGTTCAAGTGGGTTTCACCATGCTATTTGTAACTAGAGTTGTTCACAAGAATAGCATTGACTGTTTGTTTGATAAACTTGATTATTTGTAGATAAATGGAACATCAGTTGAAAACCTTAACCAGTCTGAAGTGGAAAGTCTTTTGTCAACGAGTCTTCTCAGCCTCACTGTCCAAAAGCTGTCAACAACTTCATCACGAACACAAGTGCTTCAGTCACTACTTGAAGAAGTTAATGACAGAATTAACAGGGAAAATGACATATGTCGCAAGGCTCAGCATACTAAGGAGCGAATTACAAACTCAGGAAGTTTAAGCGAGCTCCAACAAGAGTCGTCATCTGCTTATTTCTCAGGGAAAAGTTCTCCATTGCCTGATGATCAGATGTCATCAACGCCGGAGTCTATATCTGAACCAGTGTTGCAGTCATTATCATCACTGACACCGCTGTACGAAGAAAATCCAGAAATGTTAAATAGAAAGCAAACTGACTCTAGCGGTGATTTGTCCACCGAGGAGGGGAGTGCTTCACCTCTTGTTGCATCATCTGCGGGTTCAACCAAACGCAGCCAAGCATTCGTTAAGTTGAGAAAATCATTAGTTCGCTCCAGCCCGTTTACACAGTCACCACGTCTTTCTATGCCTGTGCAACTGACATATAAGGAGCGCCCTGTCCCTCCAATGAGGAGCTGTTCTTACATGTCAGCCATCACGTCACCACCGCAGGGTGAAGAAGACAATGTACATTCTCAAGAAGATGATGCGCCCACATTTCCGCCCCCTCTAGCGTCTAATGTTCATTATCCTTCAAACTATTTTCATGACTCTTCTGTAGCAAATACATCAAACACTGTGGTAACTCGTAAAAAGACTGATTCATATTTCCGTGGTTCCCGTCCCCAGTCAGCACCTTCTTCAAGACAAAACCAGATTGCCCTAGGAAGCAGTCCTGGTTCATCTGGTTTTGGGCGCTACTCATCTAGTCATGAAGACCCTTTTGCACTGACTCCACCCCGACCAAATTCATCAACACCTCCGGCGACAGTTGCTGTGCTGAGGTCAACAAGTGTACCATATTATACCGCTAAGAGCCGTTCAGTGCAGAGCTGCGAAGGGCTCCCTGCTGTTAGTCAGCAGTGTTTACCGGTGCAGTGTGATAGAAAGCAGAAAAAATCAAGGTTAAAGACCGACCCTTTTGGGAAAGGCAGGCATAGTCGACAGGGCTCTTCTCATAGTGCAGATGGGGATAGCCGCAACAGGCAGCGCTTGTCAATGTATGACTATGACACACCTTCAAAAGCCAAACGCAGACCTCAACGAATCAATCTACCCACATCAAGAGCACGTGTGACATCTTACCCCAGTGCCGGAACATCTAGCTACTGTAGCAGTTCAGTGAGCTCAACATACTCTATCTCATCAGGTCACACCACCCCTGTTGTTATTCCTTCAACTCCTATTGTCCCAGCTACGGAAACAGGTCCAGCTCTTGCATTTGACTTCAGTAGCCCACCTGTATCAGGGGAAGATCCTTTGAATAGGTAAACAGTACCGTTCTGTTCTCTCTTCACTTTGCTTCATTAATTTTTTTTTGTTCTCAACATTTGACTTCTGTTATATTGATGCATTTTGATTGTGATTTGTATTTATATGCTATAATAAGCATTAAAAAAGGTGCTGTATCTGCTTCAAAAAAGAGTGGTGATATATTACCACCCACCCTTCCTGCCATTGTGAAAAGGTCTGACTGTTTTTCTTATTGGGGAATGTAAATTTTCTGGTTCCTGAATGTTGGAAGGCATCTTCAACTGAGAAGTTACCTTTTTTTTTT
>CALNXI010000621.1:196089-215724 GCA_942486025.1 Porites evermanni | reverse complement strand
ATAACGTGTCCGCGCCTTCCAGATCGAATTGGAATTTGGAAATGTTAATTGGTTTTTGTAAAGAGAGGGGGAAACCGGAGTACCTGTAGAAAAACCTCTCGGAGCAAGGGAGAGAACCGAAAACAAATTCAACTCACGTACTGAGTCGACGCCAGGATTCGAACCTGGGCAACATTGGCGGGAGGCGAGTGCTCTCACAGCTTTGCTGCCGCTTTGTTTCCAACTTTAATCGTGACACTAAGGAAAAATTTAATTTGACACATAAATCCAGCACTGAATCACTGGCCTTGTTTTTCTTTCCCAGATATTACTGGCTACGATCGATAACCTTGGTATCGCTAGATTTTTTTTGGTTTTTAATTAGGAAGTGTTATTTACAGTTTTCGCCACCTTTGACCTTCATTAGTAATATAACCTAGACACCTCTCAGAAAACTCGTTCTTTAGTTAAACTATACTGACTTTGTCTGAACTACTCTCTTGATATTAAAATTCACTCTATAGGTACTGGCGCTGCAATATTACAGGCGCACCAAACGGAAAACTCCTAGGCAAGACGATTGCCATCAAAGACAACATTTGTGTTGCTGGTGTTCCGATGATGTGTGGCTCCCGTATTTTGGAAGGTTACATCCCGGATGTTGATGCGGTCGTGGTGTCCCGGATATTGGACGCTGGCGGTTGCATACTAGGAAAAGCTGTTTGTGAGAGTTTATGTAGCAGTGGAGGTAGCTTCACTTCTGCTACTGGTCCTGTTCTGCACCCTGGCGATCCGACGAGAATGACGGGAGGATCTTCATCGGGATGTGCAGCTTTGGTAAGAAGCTGTTTTGTAAAGTTCGGTCGGTACATGTCATCACAGTAGCAGTGGCTGTAGTCATCCGTCAGTCTTGGATGACTATCGACTTGCACTCTGGTCAAGGTGGACTTGTGCTCGAAAGCCTCCCCTGTAGTTGTACAGTCGAATGCGGGACTGGCAGTTTCTTCCCGCAGTGTGTGCAAAAGTAGTTGGTGGAATCTCTTTAGAGTTTAACGTCTCAACCATGCACCCATGTTATTATGAACGGTTTTAGGTGGCGGGAGGTCACGTGGACATGGCTCTTGGAACAGATCAAGGTGGATCTATACGAAATCCATGCGGACGCTGTGGCATTGTGGGTTTAAAACCCACTTTTGGTCTCGTGCCATACACGGGAATCATTCCAATGGAGTTCAGTCTTGATCACGTGGGTCCGATGGCAAAGAACGTGCACGATCTGTCCTTGTTATTAGAGGTTTGTCCCTTGACTTATTATAAGAAAAACCATCTTCTAATAGCTATTAGTTTATTTTGAGATTACTTTTTTGGAAAAAAACCGTCATTAGGGCCTTTTCCCAATTGATGCAGGTTTACGTGATTTTGTGTTTAATTCACTTCTTACATGTTTCACTTGATCGTTTCCAGTAGGTAGGTAGTTGTGATTGAATTCAGATTTGGTAGCGAGTGTCGATGAATTTATTAGACTTGCATTACTTTCAAAACAAGGACAACTCCAGTTGCTTCATATGCCGGCAATCCTCACTTACAGACAAACGTTTTGCTCAGGACTGAAATGGTGAATGTTAGCTCAATTAGAACTTAACTATTCTATTTTAGGTTTGGCACAAAACTTTCAGATGCTTAGTTTTGATTTAGATCACTCCCAATATCTCAATGTTTCACCCTTGAACTTTTACCCTCAGTATTATGAAGATGTTCAATTCTTTCTATTTTCGGTTTTTGGTGGCACCATTTGTATATAGAGCCGTTTTTAATTTCAAGTAGGTGTCGTAAGTGCTTTCGTTTGCATTGCTGATCTTTTTCATTTTTCAACAATGATGCCTCTCGTTAGCTTTTTAACCAGCTGGAAACCAAAACCGATCGTGACTTGTTCTTACTTGTTTTATCGCCCTTGGCGTTGTATCTATATTGTCTTAATACATACTTTTCTTGTTTATTTTTTAATTCCGTGCTTATTGTGATTTTCAAAGTATTTACTTTTGACTTTTACGAGAATTTATTGCAAGCGTTCTATGGTTATGCACCTCATTTCCATATATAGAAAGAAATTCTGTTTTGCTCGTCTGCGTACATTATTTTAAAACCAGTTTAATTTTTTCTGAGTGTTTCACTTCCTTTTCTATTTTTTCAAAGGTCATTGCCGGTCCCGATGATGGTCTTGATTACCGCCAGCCACACAGTATGCAGTCTCCTGAATCTTATACCAGTAAGGTAATACAGAAAATCATTGTTTTGTTGGAAAACACATATGATTTTTTATGTAGGGGCATGCCATGATGACGTCTCTCGATGGGAATCAGAAGACTTGGCCACTCCTGTTCGTCTTTAGTGTGTTTGTCGTTGCATCGAATACCCCAAGATGAATTCACCTCTCTAGTCTCTTGTTGTGACGATGGTGGACCGCCCAACTTTAAACCTATACAATAGGGATGTGAAAACGTCAAAGTTGTACAGCTTGTTCAGCCTGCCAATACAGCCTTCAGTCTCTCCTGATTCCTCGCCAACAGGGATGTCTAGCAGGAGGTACCAGGAAAGACGGCTGTATTCGCAGGCTGCAGCTTGTAGGACAAGAAAACGTTGTTGTGGTTGAGTATCCGTTGCGAATCCTTCCAAGTGTCTGGCATTATTGATATTCGCTGAGATCTGTTTAATTGTCAAGCTGGCCAACGTTTTAGATAATTCTTACTGCTGCTTGAAACTGTCAACACTTTTGAGCTTTGTTATTAAGCCTGGATCATTGGCCGAGATGTGCTGTTGGTTGCTGCTCCCTGGGATAAGAACTAGTACAAGTCCGTACGAATTGCATTGAATGAATTGGTTTAGCATGGTCTTCGTTTCATCAGATCTTTATTCCATCAAGGTGTTAAGATGATGAGGTAATTATCAGTTATAATATTAAAAGTTGAGCGTGGCGTTGAGGGTCATGATCAAAGGTAAGATCAAGCGATGTGATTGCAGCCGTCCTTCTTAAAGTCTTTAGACTTCTTACAACCTGGGATGTAGTTACCTTGCCTTGGTTCGACTCTTGAAAGGTCGGATAAGTTGCCATCATATGATCGTTCGTGCAACAGCCTGATAATTCGGATGAATAATATGATATCACCTGTAGACATTACATGGCATCTTTTCCTGCTCTTATATGCACTACAGAATGAGGCCCAAAACATGACTTCTCTGCTGGACACTATATTCTTTTCAGGAGGTTCCTTCTGATCTCATCTGGTTTAATTCTGTCGTAGTGTGTGTGGTCTTCTCAAGCAATGCAGTGTAAACAATATAAGGTTGATTCAACAGAGCTGAATTGTACTGGTCAAATTTCCTCAACACCTCCAGGTCTTGAAACTTCGTATGCATGTAAATCTTATGGCCGGCCATTTCGTGTATGTCAATCTAACACTGAATGTGGTAAATTATTTGGTCATTCTTGTCGAACCAGTCAAAAAACGAATGTTTGAATCGTTTTAAGATGGCTTTTTACCTTTTTTGTCTTTCCTGTAACGTCTTCTTAGAGTAGCTTTGACTCGCCTTTGCCGTTCTGAGGGCTTCTATAACATAACGGCCTCGGCGAGTGATACGCAGCTAGAAACTTTTCTCGGCCGGGTTGTGACTTTTCCGGTGAAGCGTTTGCACTAGATGTTGACGTTTTTAATGTTTGTCATTTGTTTGTTGCTAAATCACTTTCTTTCCAGGCTAAAGTGGCTCAAACATTGACAGATAAGGAAACGATTATTCTCTCGAAGCCCTAAAGCATACATGCGCATGCCCACGCTGTGTGAATAACGGACTCACACACGTATTAAGGATCTTTTTCTTACAGTTAACAGGTGACATCTCCCATCTTCGCCTCGGTCTCCTTAAGGAAGGTTTCTCTCGTCCTCAGTCCGAGCCTGATGTTGACGAATTGGTTAAAAAAGGAGCTGAAGGGTTAGCTAAAAAGACGGGCGCTTCTTTACAAGACATCTCTGTACCAATGCATTTGGATGGTAAGTTTTGTTTCCCCTCTTTTTGTAAAACTAATACTGGCAGTAACTACGACTTTANTCTTCGTTTTATCAGATCTTTATTCCATCAAGGTGTTAAGATGATGAGATAATTCTCAGTTATAATATTAAAAGTTGGGCGTGGCGTTGCGGGTCATGATCAAAGGTAAGATCAAGCGATGCGATTGCAGCCGTCCTTCTTAAAGTCTTTGGACTTCTTATAACCTGGGATGTAGTTACCTTGCCTTGGTTCGACTCTTGAAAGGTCGGATCAGTTGCCATCATATGATCGTTCGTGCAACAGCCTGATAATTCGGATGAATAATATGATATCACCTGTAGACATTACATGGCATCTTTTCCTGCTCTTATATGCACTGCAGAATGAGGCCCAAAACATGACTTCTCTGCTGGACACTATATTATTTTAAGGAGGTTCCTTCTGATCTCATCTGGTTTAATTCTGTCGTAGTGTGTGTGGTCTTCTCAAGCAATGCAGCGTAAACAATATAAGGTTGATTCAACAGAGCTGAATTGTACTGGTCAAATTTCCTCAACACCTCCAGGTCTTGAAACTTCGTATGCACGTAAAGGTTATGGCCGGCCATTTCGTGTATGTCAATCTAACACTGAATGTGGTAAATTATTTGGTCTTTCTTGTCGAACCAGTCAGAAAACGAATGTTTGAATCGTTTTAAGATGGCTTTTTACCTTTTTTGTCTTTCCTGTAACGTCTTCTTAGATTAGCTTTGACTCGCCTTTGCCGTTCTGAGGGCCTCTATAACAGAACAGCCTCGGCGAGTGATACGCCGCTAGAAACTTTTCTCGGCCAGGTTGTGACTTTTCCGGTGAAGCGTTTGCACTACATGTGGACGTTTTTAATGTTTGTTATTTGTTTGTTGCTAAATCACTTTCTTTCCAGGCTAAAGTAGCTCAAACATTGACAGATAAGGAAAGGATTATTCTCTCGAAGCCCTAAAGCATACATGCGCATGCCCACGCTGGTTGAATAACGGACTCACACACGTATTAAGGATCTTTTTCTTACAGTTAACAGGTGACATCTCCCATCTTCGCCTCGGTCTCCTTAAGGAAGGTTTCTCTCGTCCTCAGTCCGAGCCTGATGTTGACGAATTGGTTAGAAAAGGAGCTGAAGGGTTAGCTAAAAAGACGGGCGCTTCTTTACAAGACATCTCTGTACCAATGCATTTGGATGGTAAGTTTTGTTTCCCCTCTTTTTGTAAAACTAATACTGGCAGTAACTACGACTTTAGGGGTTTATCTTTCGTTACTGCGGAATAGCGTAAAGGATTCCATTAGGTATACCTCGTCCTTATCAAAGTTTTAAAATACGGTTTAGTTTTTGTTCTAGTTGTTTTGTTCACAATCCTCAAACATTTAATAGTTACTCTGTTATTATCACGCAAGTTGTTGTAAATAGTGCTAGTTACTGTTTAAACATATGCTTGAAAGCGGCGTTCGAACACTCGTCTTGTATACTAATTGTTGTTTTGTGGTAGTAAACAAAATACAAGCGTGTTGTATCATGTTCTAATTGGTTTATTTTTTCTAATCGTTTTTTGAACGGCGTGCCTGTAAGCTAGCTGTTAATCTAAGTGCATTTCAACTGTAAAGAAACCTTTTAACCTTTTAGATGATCCAAGGAAAAAAATTCAGCTGACGACAAAACACCACGTAATGAAAAATTGAGAGAATGGATTAGGAGCTTTAGGTAAATCGGAGGGAAGATAATACTGGGACTAAGCCAAATTTAACTTTACGGGTGGTCAAAAACGCATGCTGATCGAAAGTCAGGAGTCGAAAGCAGACGCAAAAATGATTTATAAAGGTTTAGTTGAGCTAAAACTAAGGTCCTTTAAACCTTACCTGCCTGAGGGCTTAGATCTTTGTCGAGGTTTACTGATTTTGGTCGAAATAATGATTGCTTTCCTTTTTGTATCAAATCGGCTCATCTCTCTGCTTATACGTCACTGATGGTGTGATGAAATAAGCTCTACTTAAAGTCTGGTTACTGGCATGTTCTGGTCAGTCTAGAAAATGAAGAGAAAACCACATGCAAAGCAGTATGAGGTGATGCCATTTGGACTGTGTTATGCGCCTGCGACCTTCGAGCAACTGATGAGCAGTACGGTCACCAGTTTACCATGCTGTACGCTCGGCGTCGAGGCCGAACATTTTTCAACAGGATACGTCAAATTGATATTTAATACTCGTTTTAATTCGAACGCCAAGTCAGTTTCAATTGCCGGGAAGTGCGTGAACCTGGCCGGCGTAAAGGTGTTAAAAGAAAGCCCATGTTCACGAAAAATCTTTCATGTAGCGTCACAACAAAAATTTCGTCTGTAAGCGTTGACAACAAGTTTAGCCTGTATCTGTACATGCACAGTTGGCGCCTCTCCGATCGCTAAGACTAGATGTACTGCAATATATTATTTGTTTAATAGAGGTCATTTGAGCAGGAGGATACACTTGTTGCTTAGTGGTTAAGTGCACAAAAGACAGACGTTTTTGGACAAGCTCCTCCACCTACGAGTCTGTGGGGCTGTAATTTTCGAGGAAAAAACAGCATGTAGCATTATACTTATTATTACGCCGGACAAACACACCATTGTGATTGTTATTCGTTTGCACTGAAGGATTGTGTTAGTGAACTGTCATCAGCACCTTAAGAGGAAAGCATAAAGCATAAGTGACGCTTATGCAACGAGTTAGCCACTGTAATGCCCCACAACAGTGGTCAATGAATGATGGACGCTCACAAGTAAGAGAGAACAACTAACAATGTTTATGATAAAGATCTTAGAATGGTTGACAGTGATGTATTTATGTTGTAGCAGCATGATTAATACACAACAGATACTCGCCAGTAAGAGAGACACCGGAACTAATTGCCATTGAAGGCAATGAAAGATTCCATTAAATTCCTCTACCATATTTTAAAGGTTTTTTTGGACATTGCCTTCCATCTTGTTTCTTTTTCTTAGCTGTTGTGATATATGACGCCATTTCAGATGGAGGACTCTGGACTAACAGGTTTTTGGAAACAACTGGTGAGACGCAGATCACTTTAGTGAACGATTTTAGTTGAATTTTGGACCCTCAAGTCTTTTTTTTACTTCAGACAACATTGATTCGGGGGGTGAGGGGATTTACGGCGTTTAAAAAGAATGAAATAATAAATGAATGAAATGTTTGTTAAAAGCGCCCGTTTTAAACAGCTGTGTCAACTACTTTTGTCCCTGATTGTAGCTGTTAATCTAAGTGCATTTCAACTGTAAAGAAACCTTTTAACCTTTTAGATGATCCAAGGAATAAAAATTCAGCTGGCGACAAAACACCACGTAATGAAAAAATGAGAGAATGGAGTAGGAGCTATAGGTAAATCGGAGGGAAAATAATGCTGGGACTAAGCCAAATTTAGCTTTACGGGTGGTCAAAAACGCATGCTGATCGAAAGTCAGGAGTCGAAAGCAGACGCAAAAATGATTTATAAAGGTTTAGTTGAGCTAAAACTAAGGTCCTTTAAACCCTACCTGCCTGAGGGCTTAGATCTTTGTCGAGGTTTACTGATTTTGGTCGAAATAATGATTGCTTTTCTTTTTGTATCAAATCGGCTCATCTCTCTGCTTATACGTCACTGATGGTGTGATGAAATAAGCTCGACTTAAAGTCTGGTTACTGGCATGTTTTGGTCAGTCTAGAAAATGAAGAGAAAACCACATGCAATGCAGTATGAGGTGATGCCATTTAGACTGTATTATGCGCCTGCGACCAACTGATGAGCAGTATGGTCACCAGTTTACCATGCTGTACGCTCGGCGTCGAGGCCGAACATTTTTTAACAGGATACGTCAAATTGATAGGTAATCCTCATTTTAATTCGAACGCCAAGTCAGTTTCAATTGCCAGGAAGTGCGTGAACCTGACCGGCGTAAAGCTGTTAAAAGAAAGCCCATGTTCACGAAAAATCTTTCATGTAGGGTCGCAAAAAAAATTTCGTCTGTAAGCGTTGACAACAAGTTCAGCCTGTAGCTGTACATGCACAGTTGGCGCCTCGCCGATCGCTAAGACTAGATGTACTGCAATATATTATTTGTTTAATAGAGGTCATTTGAGCAGGAGGATACACTTGTTGCTTAGTGGTTAAGTGCACAAAACACAGACGTTTTTGGACAAGCTCCTCCACCTACGAGTCTGTGGGGCTGTAATTTTCGAGGAAAAAACAGCATGTAGCATTATACTTATTATTACGCCAGACAAACACACTATTGTGATTGCTATTTGTTTGCACTGAAGGATTGTGTTAGTGAACTGACATCAGCACCTTAGGAGGAAAGCATAAAGCATAAGTGACGCTTATGCATCGATTTAGCCACTGTAAGGCCCCACAACAGTGGTCAATGAATGATGGACGTTCACAAGTAAGAGAAAACAACTAACAATGTTTATGATAAAGATCTTAGAATGGTTGACAATGATGTATATATGTTGTAGCAGCATGATTAATACACAACAGATACTTGACAGTAAGAGAGACACCGGAACTAATTGCCATTGAAGGCAATGAAAGATTCCATTAAATTCCTCTACCATAATTTTAAAGGTTTTTTTGGAAATTGCCTTCCATCTTGTTTCTTTTTCTTAGCTGTTGTGATATATGACGCCATTTCAGATGGAGGACTCTGGACTAACAGGTTTTTGGAAACAACTGGTGAGACGCAGATCACTTTAGTGAACGATTTTAGTTATGATAAGGCTTCATTGTTTGCCTTAACAATAGTTTCCTTTAGGTAATCAAGATCAGCAAAAAGTAACTATGGCTGAATCAGGCCAGGATCTCTGAGATAAATCATGTTTGATATACGAAACCTTATAAGAATGAACGATTTCGCGAGCTTTTTTCTGTTTTCATGTGCATTTGTTTTGCTGAGTTATGTGCAGGTATGCAATAAATCACCTTTTTTCTGTAACATTGTGTGGTGTAGCGTCGGCCCACTTTTATTCTTTAATCAGTTTCGGTTATGTTGTAAGTCTAGGTCAAAGAACAAAAACCTCGAGAGCCTGACATGATTCAAACCTATAACCCACCAAACATCTGGCGGATGCTCTTTACACTGGGCGATGCATACGAACAAAGCCACATAATACTGGTTTATGGGGAAACGCGTCCTCCACACTCCATGAAACAGCTGTGTATGATGACTGAATTATAGAGAGATGATAACTGATTGATAAATAAAAAGAAAGAGCGTGGTAGAAAACTAAGAAAACGTCTTGGCTCCCACAGAATTAAGTATGGCATCCTTAGCACCAGAAGGGCGCTCTATCCAATGGCATGGAGCTATGGAGAGACCCTTGTATACCATGGCCATTGTGTCAGTGTGTATGTAGTATCTGTAGTATCCTGCCACTGCTCATGCTGGTGAGATGTACATGTAGGAATGTGTTGCACACAACATCGTCAGGCACTGTGCGGTTACGATTTCCTCGATCGCAAACTAACACATATCAACTGTAATCAAGCAATGTTCGTTTTTTCTTTTCAAGGCTATCAAGTGACTAGTGCACAACAAATGCTTGCTCAAGGATTGAAGATTCGCGCAAATGACCTCAGTGTTGATTTGAAAGTTGCAGCTGTCAAAGGAAAATACTTACAAGATAACTATCAAGATTTGTTTTATACCAAGGCAGGTAATTTGGTGTGGAAATTGCGACGAGCATTTGACGAAGCGCTGACTAAAGTTGACGTGTTGATAATGCCTACAGCTCCAATGAAAGCTAGGCGCATACCACATATCAACGTAACATTAAAAGGTAACGTGAAGCAAACAGTCTAAGGGTGCATGCATTCGTTTGACCATATCCCGCAATAAGAATAAATGGAATAAACTCTAGATCACTAGTCCTGTCCAGGCATTAATCAAAGCATCTGCAAATGTGGTTGAAATACAATATTGAGATAGCTGCTGCATTCCAGTGGTCCAAAAATTCTGGTAAAGCGATTTGTTTTTGTTCTGCAAAACAGTGAATGGAATGCACCCTGCGGCTATATCTCCCTTTGTGTATTTCACATCCCATACCTTTTTTCTCTTTAAGACAGCTGCCGCGCAGTTCATCTTTGGGCCTGTTTACATGGAATGAGTTAACATGCGGCGGGTCACCCCACGTATCATGTAAACGTGATCGAAATAAAATGAGAGATTACACGGACACGTAGCTTACCCCAACTAAGCTGGTTTCCTCACCTAATTGGGGTCCCCCACCTCCATGTAAACTAAACAGGCCTTTTGAGAAGAACCATTGGATTTCTGAAGCCACTGGGATAAGATCACTATTCGATTTTGTCTGAGAAGCAGAGTGCCATGTTCCTTCTTCATGGCTGGTAATAATGACGCACGAGATTCTCACCCCTCCTCCCCACCCTTCCTACCACCATCTACCCCTTTTTTATTAACACAGTAACCCCGTTTCAAATCCCATACAAACTCTGTAGTTTTTACCTCCGCAAGCGGACAATTCCCGTATAGGTAGCTGCGGACACTGTCAGTGTTTGCGAGTTAGATTTTAGCTTTGTTTTCATATTCTTGTATGTTAATAAATCAATCTTATATCGTCAGAACAGTGCTACTAAACACTTTCAAACATTTCTTCCTATCTTCCAATGTTGTTTTTGTGGTTGCACGTGCTCCCGAAGCGGTCATTTAATTCTTAAATCTGTAGTGGTCACTTGCGAGAACCTGTCTCGTAGGCGGGCATACATGCATCATGCGCACTTCAGTAGCAAACCTTTTTCGCGTCCCTAGGGTGTCCGCTACTCTGCGTCCAGGAGCTTGCACTGTGCTATAATAAGTGCTGTGGAACAAGTGAATTAGAACGCCATAAAGCTAAAATGAGTAAATAAATAAATAAATTAATTAAATCATGTTAAGGTATAAATTCATTGGTTTTATTCATTTATTTATTTATTCAGAGTCATCGGACATGCACCTATAGTGCACGTGAACAGAGACAATTCCCGAAGACAGTGATCTAGAGTTCTTCTGGATGAATTTAAATCACGTTTTTCAGATTCCTGGTTTACCGACCGTTTCTAACTAAAAACAGTCTCTTGACTACGTGTACTATCTCAGTGTTACATTGAAATGAATATTTCTGTGACACTTTTAATCACCAGCAAAGTGACTAATTATGGTGCACGTTCTTTTCAATTCGTTTACAGAATACCTTACATCGTGCGGTGAAAACATAATGAACAACTGTGCATTTAACATGACTGGTCACCCAGCCTTGTCCATCAATGCAGGCTTTAGTCAGGGATTACCAGTTGGAATGCTGATGGTTGGGAGGAAGTTTGAAGAAACGACTCTTCTAAATGTCGCTTACGCATTTGAAAAGATCCGAGATGCTATGTAGCAGTATAGTAATATATTATGCAACTGTTTTTTCAGACACCAAGAGCCGTCTAATTCGTCAGTTCCCCTCTCATATCGTTTTATACAGGGAAAGTCTCAGCGTTTCTAACAGAAACTTTCAAAAACCTTTCTTATTCATAGATATCATTTTTTACTTTGTTATGGAAATGTAAATAATTTCATTTTTTGATTCGTTACTCTATCATCAAAATGTAATAGTTTCCGTAATCATTTTTTTCACTTTTATGTATGGTGAAAGAGCCTCCAAGGGAAAGCTATACCTGACAATAAAGTATGCATGCATGTATGTAGCCGGTATCCAGGTATGTATGTTAGATATAGCCTTCGTGACAGGTACGAGTACATACGAGCCCTGTCTGTCTTTGGCCAGTTTTTTGCGTCCGTAAGATCACGAACATTCGCACTGAGTTAGATGCAATTGAGCTAGCCGCTAATTCCGACACTGACTCAACCAGCCAGATCTACCACATTTACTGGAACGCCCTTATCCAAATTTGAGACTCTCTCATTGGAGTCAGTGAAGACGCTTATCGCAAGTGCACCATCATTGTTAAAGAGTGTCTGAATGGACTCTCGTGCTATATCATCCATGATAAATTTCTCCCTCGAACAGGGTCACTTCCCTGATGTGTTGAAAGGGGCGCTTGTTAAACCGAAACTAAAGAAATCTGGTCTGGAACTTGAAAAAAAGAGCTATCGGACCGTAAACAATCTTCAGTTCTTGCCTAAGCCCACGTAAAAGGCAGTTGCATGCTCAACAAACAACGTCTCAGATGATGGCATATAGGCTTTTCCCTGAGTTGCAATCAGCCTATCGGCAATTCCACAGTACGGAGAAAGCCTTACTACGTGTTTTTAACGACATCCTACTTAACATGAATAAACAACACGTAACGTTACTGGTCTTCCTAGATTTAAGCGCTACATTTGACGTCATTGATTATTCAATACTGCTTCGACGTCTTGAGAATAACCTCGGAATTAGTGGATCAGCGTTAGAGTGGTTCCGCTCCTACTTATTCTGTCGATTCCAACAGATCAGACATGTTTGACATGTAGTTTGGTCTGCCACAGGGCTCTTGTCTTGGTCCCTTGTTGTTTTCAATACACAAGCTCTCTGTTTGAAATCGTAAGCAACTACCTTCCACACACACAGCTTTACCTTGCTTTTAGACCAGACGATCGTGTGCTACTCAAGATTCGGCTGTTGCTACGATAGAAGCCTGTATACCGCACGTACGGAAGTGGATGATTACTGACAAGCTGAAGATCAATGATGATGAGAAGACTGAGTTTATCCTCACTTGCGCTAGAGCGCAGTTAAAGAAGATGAATATTGGCAAAATAACCGTCTTAGACTCTCTCATATCTACTAGCAAGGATGCAATAAGAAATCTAGGCACTTGGTTTGACTGCAGCCTTATGACTGAACACCCATGTTACACAAACTTGTAAAGCAGGATAAGGAAGTTCTTAAATCAGGAGATAAGGTTTTGAGCTTGAAAACAAGGAAAAATATTCCAGCGGAATTATACGCGTACGCTGCAAACGAATCCACCCTTTTATTTCGACTACACTATCCATATGAAAAAATGCGGATATGTTGGGTTTTTTCTCCTACACATGCTGTTGCATTAGAATCACGTGCGGACCCATTATTTCACTGCAATTATTGAGTGAGGCTGAGTATGACTTGAATTATGCATATCGAGGACTGGATGGTGTTCGGTCTCGTCGGCGGATAACAACCTTCGAGATTTGCATAATTCTTCATAACACAAAAGCCGAATCCAATAAATGTTTTGTTATTCACTCATTCAGAAATATCGAAAGTATTTCCAACTTAAAAACATGCTTATCTCGACTCTGTGTCATACCATTTAGCTTTTTATCGGCAGTTGAACATCGACGGTTTCCTCCTAAAATACCTTGAAAACACTTTTTAGGTTATCCAGAGTACTTTTAGATATCTAGAAATGCATTCTAAGTGGCGCTATAAAATTTGTATCTATTCGGTCATCAAAGGGGAATTTGAATCTTTTCGTAAGTACAAGGACTTTCAATATTATTTTCTCGAAAATTTCAGATGTATTTTCACGTATTACGAAAGTGAGCATTTAACTGATTCCTCTCTCCATCACATTTTTGAATCCGAAAATTGTAGGTTTCCATTTTTTTTGAAAAAATGCCAAACCTGAGGAGTGAGATGTGAGATATCGGTAAACTTATGACAATGGTAGGGAATTCATTAGACAAACTTCGAGTAATTGCACGTGAATGGAAGCGGTCATCTGGAAATTCTTAGTTGTCCTCAAGTTATAGAACATGTCAGGCAACATCTGCTTCCTCGAACAGATATTCAGGGAGGCCCAATGAATCTGTTCCTCAAAATATCTGTTCCTCATGATCAGGCAAATTTTTGCTGGCTGGGAGGTTTAGAAAAAATATGTCCTTTCAAGGAGAGTGTTGCTGGCAAATAGACAATTCAGGGTGTACGAGTGGATGTGAAGGGCTGAATTTTGCCCTATGACCACACCCATCGGTCTTGCTGGGAGTGAGGATCAGATAGATTTTTCCCAGCAATCTCCCAAAATGCTTAAAATGGCTCCAGAAAGCTTTTTCCATGCTTTGTGTTGTTTTTAGGTCTTTTTCTCAAAATTTCCCGTTGGGTGCCCCTGGATATTTCACAGAAAACAGTCGTTGGGTGCCTCTGCTATTTCTTCTTCGCAAAACGTGAGAAATCTTCTGCTATTTTCTCCAGCGCTTCTCAGTAGTCACCGCGCCTTCGATCTGCTGTTCCTTTTTCTGCCGATTATCAGTACAGTTGGGGTCAACTGTACTAATATCATTGGCAAGCGTCTTCCAAATTCAGTCAACAACACTAGCTGGTCATGACGAATTACCAGGGGAACCCAGGGGGAATAAACTCAATCGGAATCAGGATAAAGATTTTGAATGAACAATAATGTTTCTTGAATGTAACATTTGTAACTTTCAGGATAAGAAGTTGAATTTCAGCAGTATCTTCCCTTTGGTAATTGATAGTCTCATGTAAGATACTGTGGCAAAAGATCCAGCCACATACCTCGCTTTCCCAACACGAAGCATTGAATAGGCAGAATACCACCTTGAGTGGCAGGCCTGCGTGTTAGTCGTAGCACCGTATGTCTCCCCTCTGCCTACATGACAGTTATTATACATCAGATTTGGTTATGAGTACGAGATCGAGTGTGAGTTTAAAGTTATTTGTGATTCAAAGCTTATCACTTTTTCCTTGCTGTTGACCAGTTTTTAGGAGCATTAATGGGTAAGATGGATATGAGCTTATATCAAAACAACATGAGTCTAAGATCTGAGTCTTCAGTAGTACTCAATCTCGTAGTCATAGCCAATTATCATGATTAAGAAAGCAAAGAAACAATGGACACGCCTTCTCCTCTTAGAAATCTATATTTATTTATCAATACAAGACTTGAAACTTGACTGCGATCTATACATTTTGTCATTTTCATCGTGACTTGAGATATTTTAAACTATTTAGCCTTTTACTATTTAAGACCTACACTTTAATGAGTCTCAAGTTATACGAAAAACTACTGTATTGCTTTCCACTGACTGCCAGCCCATTAAGGGTTCCATTATTACAAACATGAATTTAATTTTGAGTGGTTAAGCGTTGCCTTTTAAAATACCCGATAATTAGCTTCTATTCAGGTCATTTAGGTTCTCTGATGTGTCCATACTGAAAATAGTATATTGACTACTTGAAAATGAACTGCAGAATATTACAACAATCTCAATGAAACAGCTTTTTTCAGTTACTCAAAAACTTGCAAGCGGTTGTTGTCAAGCTCGCAAACAACTATGTGGCCACTTCTCAGTAGACAAAGGTTAGTAGGTCTTCCTAATTGGCCCATTTTATTTCCATGACTACCAAACGTTGAAACGAATTTGCCATCCAAAGTAAGGACCTGCACCCTATGATTTCCTGTGGAACAAACCAAAAGATGACCCGTTTTGTCCACTGCAAGCCCAGTTGGGCGAATGAAATTTCCATCTCCAGTCCCATACCCGCCAAATTCATATAAAAATGTCCCGGTGCTATCGAAAACTTTAATAACATGGGCATCAAGATCAGACACAAATATTTTATCTTCATAAAATACGCAGTCAAACGGAGTGCGTAATCCACCTTCCCTCACCGTCTTCAGAATGTTTCCCTCTGGAGAAATAAACCTAATACATTCATTTTCAGCGTCACAAACAATAAGATTTCCTTGAGCATTTAGCGATATTCCGCGAGGCTTTTCAAGTAATTCACCAGCGTAAACAGATTGTATATACTCTCCGCTGGGTCCAAAAAGTGATATCTTGTTACTTTGTCTACTGCAGACAAAAATTTGACCTTCTTTATCAGTAAATAGTCCATTTGGACATTTAACATGGAAGTGCTGGAACGCCTTACTGAAAACGCCATTTTCATTAAAAACTACAATCCGATCATTACCCATATCACTAACAATGATGTCGTTATTTGACTTATTCACCGTCACTCCCCAGGGTTTGTTCAACATTTTACACTCAAAAGCTCCTTGGCCGATGAACCTAAGGGGTGAAAAGGAGCGTTTTCGTATTTCAATGGACGGCAATTCCCTGATTTTTTCATCATTTATTTTAATGGTTAATAAATATTGTCCAATCTGACTCGGAATGAAGGAAAAAGTGTAGCTACCGTTTTTCCTGTCACTGATTTTTACTTCATCAGTCATGCAGTTTATGTTTGGATCTTGTGCTGCAGTCAACTGCAGAGTAAAATAATCCCCATGGCAATAGCACTGTTCTCCTTTGAAATTCCTGGTGATAACTTCAATTTCTGTCTCCAACCCGGCTGTAGCGGTCCTGACGCCATTAACTAAACACTGGTTTGCTTCCGTAGCAGATCGGTCAAGGTGTCCAATACTTAACTCTTGGATGATTTTGGCGACTTCTTCGTTCTGGAAGAAAACGGTGGAATAAACGTCTATTTCAGCCGTCGATGGTATATCTGGTGGTTCTATGAGTCCTTGCTGCAGCTCATCTACGATTGCCCTGGTCCTTACAAGTTCTGCTCCTGTGCTGTGCTGGACAAGAGTCTCAATCTGCGAGATAGACAGCTCCCTCTTTTCAAGCATATCCTGAAGTTCACTTTTGCTTTCCGCAAGTTGTTCTTGAACTACTTTTGTCTGATTTTCCACTTCGGCTGTTAATATTTTTTCTTTTTCTTGAATCATCAAGGTCAGGAATCTAACCATTTGTTGTATCTGCTCCTTATTAGTTTTTGAACGGTACTCAATTAGACGCATCCTTTCGTCTACTTCTCGAATGTGTCTGGATATTGTGTTCGTTAATTCCTTTGCAGCATCCAATTTTGAAGCGGCGTTTGCCCTAATCGCTCTTGCAATTACCTCTACATGCTCTACATCGTGTTTATTATGCTCAATAATAACGCAAGTTTGGCACACGGGAATATCACATTCTTTACAGTAAAACTTCAGAATTTCTTTATCATGAAGCTCTTTTTGGCAAAATACCGGCGTCTTGAGAACATCCTCAAAATCCTTGTCTTCAAAGTCTTTTAGAGCCAGGACACGGTGATCTCTGTTTTCTCGCAAGATGTTGTGTGCATTCACACAATCATTACACCAGAACTTGCCGCAATGAAAACAAAAGGATGTTTCTTCGCTTCTCTTTTCACAGTTTCCACAAGTAACCTTTGCAGTGTTGCATTCTTTGATGGTTAGAATGTCAAGGAGATTTTTTCATATGAAAACAATCGGGTAGCGTTTCCAAAGTGCCACTCTCAGGAACAGCGACTTCTCTCTGGCAAAGCGGACATTTGATCATACTGTTATGTGCGCTGGCTCGAGCCAAGTTGTTAAGACATTGAAGACAAAAAATATGCAAGCAAGGAAGTTGTTTTGGTTTTGTGTACAGTTGCATACACACCGAGCAAGTTACCTCCTCCTTTAGATTGTACATCAGAGTTGGGACATCCATCTTGGTATATTTTAAAACGTTTGAGGGAAAAGGATCGAAACTGCTACAAACTCGATCTGTATTCAACAGCTGAATCAGTGACGCGTAGCGTCTCATGATCATGGCGATAGCCAATGAGCCTCTAGTTGGCACATAAATATCAAGAGGTGACCTATAAGGCGAATAAATTGGCGAGTACTGTTGTTCCGGGTCTACAGGTCACAGTTGTTTGTAACTTTTCTCATTTTTGTCACGAAATAACTATATTAAAATAAAACAAGTCAGGCTTCACAAATACTTTTCTGACTATCTTACGTTTTATTAAGTTTCACACACGGGAAATAACTTTCATATTGGACACGCAAAAATACGCATGTGTTACAGTTGTCATTACAGAGTATCCATGAACCAAATCACAAAAGGACGCAGAATCACGAGATTTCCGAGAAGTAACCTGTTGATACGTGTACACTTCTATCCAGCTGAAGAATAACCCAAGGAGGGGGGGGAGGGGGAACTCCGCATATGAAAGGGATGGGGATGCTGGTCGGAAATTTTGGATTTAACCCCTAAAGGGGACCGATCTGGGTGTGGCCCAAGCTTTTTTTCCATCCCTAAAAGAGACCATGTTAAATAAAACACAGACAAATGAGAAAACTTGGATTATATGAATGGAGTGAATAAAACGAATTAAAAATTTACAAATCAAATATATATTTTTATATTTTTTTTGCGTGTAACCCTAAACGAGACCTTCATGGCTAAATATGATGGCGTTCTGCCCAGAACACCCTAAATGAGACCAAAATCGGAAATTTACACCCCTAAGCAGACGACGAGCATCCCCACCCCCTTCATATGCGGAGTTCCCCCCCGGGAGAATAACGACGCTACTTTTCAATGACTTGTCGTGTTGAAGCACAGTAACCTAAACAACAAACATCTAATTTACGTGCAATCTAGAAAGTCGTCAAGCTATGTCGTAACCTTCCGCTTATAAGCCCTTCTGCTCCCCCCAAGTTATGGGCCCCTCTTCCCGTAAACAAAATGAAACACCCAGTTATAACTTATAAGGCCTCCTCTAGCCTGAGGGGGGGGGAGGGGGGGGGACTCCCTTATATAAGCTATATAGGTATGTGCCGCCCCATCAGGTAGGGTTTTTGCGTCGTTTTGGTCTGAAAACGGGTATACACTTTGCCCATTTTGGTCTGGAATCGGGTATGGTTTTCGAGAGAACTACGGAGTGTATCAACGTATCAGTATCGTTCAAATCCAAATAAGTAAGAAAGAAAGAGAAATATATCTGCGAATTCGAAATGGATTTGAATAATTTTTTTTCTTTGCGCTCTAATCTATAAAATGATAACACAGATTCTGTATAAAGGCCAGGTCTGCCAGGGGTCCGAAAACAGGTATGGATTTTAGAGGTCTAGACTGAAAACGGGTGTGGAAAATTGCGTTTTTTGGCCTGAAATCAGGTCAGGATTTGAAGAACCGGGCGGCACACCCCCACCAAGAATTTCCAGGAGTACCCCCCAGTCTAGCTACCATTGAAATGAATTCGACTTTTTACGAGATTTGAAACTTGAAAAAGCGACTAAATACAAAAAGTATTTTGATCAGCACGGCTATGCAGCATACATTTTTTAATCCGGTTATAAGCCCTCCTGGACCTCCTAAAACCCCTTACAAAGTTGTATAAGCCCAGGGCTTATAATCAGCAGTTTACGGGTATTCTTGGGTTGACTGATCCAACATGTCTTTCCATGCAGCATATTTAATTAGTGTTTTTGTCCTTTTACTTCAGCCCTTATAGCAAGAACTGAACTTGAAGTCGAGAGAGGGTGAGGAGTAACCACAGAAAGAACGCTTGAGAACGGCTTGAATTTTTTTTTTTTTTTGAGCTATTGAGTAATTTTCCTTTCGCTTAGTATGAACGTGGAATTGGATAAATCCCATTTTCTAAACTTTAATACAAGAAAAAAAAAATAATAATAATAATAATAATGAAAACAACGCAAGCCTAATGCACCTATCAATGTAAATCCCGTGGGGGGGGGGGGGGGGGGGGGAGAGGGGAAGGGCCCACGTCGGAACCCAGGCCACATCCCGATCCCTTATGCCCTCTTCTGTTTAAAAAAAAAAAA